>PVJO010004454.1:0-109400 GCA_004026905.1 Hystrix cristata | reverse complement strand
ACGCTGAAAGGGCTGGAAAAACCTAGGATCTATTTTGAACACTATGACTGGACCATTCAAGGGCTCCTCCAAAGCCTTCTTTACCATCCAAGTCCAGTTATACAGAACCAAAACTTCACATCAACCTTACCATCTTGCTCGTTTTTTGTTTTTTTACTGCTTGCAGAAAGGACTACTATAATACTAACTCTTCTTCTAAAGAATATATTAACTTCTTGAATCAGTAAATAATGTTCCACAGCTGGATTGAATAAACATTCCAAACCAGAGCTACTTTTTTTTTTTTAAAGAAAGTATTCTTTGGAAATAGCTACCATATTACATGTATATAATGATGATGATGTGTGTACATACATATGCAGTACAAAAGTAAGATTACTTTGTATGTTTTATACCCATTACTTTGTCATTATGGCTTTTTTTTTGAGAGGGGAATGAGAATATACTAAGAACATCGACTATGCTACCTGCTACAACCACAGACACCTTTAAAGGTGTATCCCCTGATCCTGTCTCCTTCAAGGGCCGCCTTAGGTAGACACATGACCCCCCAGCGAATTTCAGTAAATTCATGGGCTGGCATGAGCAGGTTTAGAAGAATGAATGGTCATTCAGATTCTCTTTCTCACTCCCCATCCCCACCCCATCAGGAATTTGAAATTAAAAAAATCTTTAAGTGAAAGAAGCAGGCCTCAGCAGAAGGTGAAGCTTAAAAGTTCTGTGGCAGACATGCCAAGACAGCAGCCAGGTAGGTGCTCAGAGGGAAATTACAAGCTACTGGCGTGGGCACCAAGAGCCAGGCCACGTTTCCCAATGGTGGGGTCTCCCTTCCCTGCCTTCCTCCCTACCCACTACGTGGAGGCAGGAGGAGGGAATCCCAGGATGCAGCAATGGTACAAAAGACCAGAAAGAGCCAGAAAGTCAGCACACCCGTCCGTGGCCCACACAGCTCCTAGCTTCTGTCTGGTCCCAACTCACACCCCACAACAAGAGAAGCTGAGTCAGCTTCCACCTTTTGCAACAAAAAGAGATTTAGGGCGTGGCTGTCCTGCAGTCAGTCCCAAGATCCAGGATGCGAGCACCCAAACTTGCACCTGGGACCTGGAAAGCAGAAGATGCTAGCTTCAGTTCTTCTGTCATGAGCTCGAGCAGGTTTTTGTTAGGAAGGCCTTGTCTGACACCCGCCTGAGGAATGGGAGATACAGAAGGAAGACATCGGCCATTAACCTCGTGGGCGCTGTGCTCTCTCTTTCTCAGTGGGTCACTCTCGCTTGCCAGAGCATACTTCTATTCCTGCCTTTAATAAATGCAAAACTGCACCATGTGTTTTGCTTGTCTTGTCCAGTTCTTTGTTCAGGACCCCAAGAAACTGGAAAGAATCTCAGAAAGAGCCCATGGCACCCCCAAAAACCCGGTAACACAACCAAACCCCCAAGTAGTGACAAATTCTACTTTTATATTTTAGATAACAAATTGAGTCACTTTTGAGTTCTCTCCATGTCTATGTTATATAAGAACAAGCATCTGGGGCACGGGGAACACTTTCCTAGGAAAAGGGGGAGCGTGGATATACTTCCCTAGGAACAATCCTGGGTATTATTTTCTCCAAACTGAAACCCAGATCCTACGTGGGACATTCATTTCTTTCCAAAATCCTATTTGAACCGGAGTATTCTGTGCAATTGAGGCTTTCTTGAGCAGTATTTGTGTGGCCTCCCTGCATGGGCTGGGCCTGGGTCGTGTGGGGTAGGAGGACAGTCTCAGACTTGGGAGGAAGCTGTAGGCAGGGTGGGACCCCAACATCCCACTCGGGACTTGTCAGCACGTTTCTTCAAGGATGCTGCTCTTCACCAGCTGGTGTCCTTGGGCCTTTACCTTTTTTGCCTTCTCCCTAGTTCCCTTTCTCTTGGCATCTATTTGATCACAGTAGGAGGAAACTCGAGGGAATGTGGTAAAACGGAATTCCAGGTAATCCAAGTTCAAGTCACACAAATTGAGATATTCATACTTAATATAGAATGATGAGTGTTTAACATGAGAACACAGTTGATGCCAGGGATCTGTCACCTGGGTCCTGGGGAGAGGGCCAAATATGCAAAAGATGTCTCTGCTTCTTTCCTACACGTTTCTCTGCCTGTCAGTTACTTGCTCTCCCTTACAATATAACTGGAGTTCTTTACAGACTATTGGACTTAATATTTGCATTTTCAAAGGAGTGATCGTAGCCTCCCTTTCCCTCGCCAAGCATGCCTTAGGGGAGGTGCAGAAGGGCAACTGTTTTTTCTTGCCTGGGGAAGGCAGCAGGGCAGGTCTTCCAAAGTCTGCCATCTCTGTGTGACACTTCTAATTTTTCTAGTTTCCTTGTTAACTAAATTTAAACAGTTCAAATACACTCACAAACTGTATGTGTGTGCAGGTGCTAAAACAAACAATAAAAAAACCTTCCTATCCTTCTCTTGTGTTTGTCAAGTATAAGAGACCCTGAGCCACCCCCTGACACACTGGCCTCCAGCATTCCCCTGGCAGGAGGGTGAGAGACATGCAAGATACAGGGCCACGGGAAGTTTCACTGGGGTGGTCATGTTTGCGGTGAGAACTCCAGGGTGAGAAGAAACCAGCCCTGCCGGAACTCGCATTCTCGCAGAGGAAACCCCTACACAAAAGCCCTCAGTCAAGGCATATTCAAGGAATAAAAACAAACCGAGTGAGCTGGAGCATGCTGAGCAAATGGGAAATGTCAGGGCATGAGCTCAGGGAGGAAAGTAGAGGCTGAGAGAGTTGGGATTTATAGACCATAGTTGTTTCTCCATCCAAATATAAAGCAATCCTGTGCGCGGGTTTAGGCAGTAGTGTCTCAACTTCTTTTATATTTCAAAACTGTTGATACAAGTTATATAATGTTTGGAACTGGGCAAAACTGATGGCAAAAGAAGTCAGAATAGCAGTTACCTTTGGGGCTGACGTTGGGAGGGGAATATGGGGGCTTCTGAGGTGTTCACAGCGTTCTGTTTCTTGATCTTGGTGCTGGTTACATAGGTGTGTTTACACGGTGAAACATGAAGCTGTACATTTACGATTTGTGCAATTCTCTGTAAATTTTTTTTCTGTGACATTTTTGTAAAAATCTTATTGAAAACGAACATAAACATTTACAACAGCTGGGTGAAGAACAGATTCCAGGGAAAGGCAAAGGGGAGACACCTTACATTGATAATGCCTTGAACTAAGATGGAAGTTGTCAAGAAAGAGAAAAATAGAGCGACAAGAGATATTTTTGAGTGAAATTGCCAGAAGTTGGAGATGAATTGGATATTACTATTTTAAATAAAAAGAGTTCCATGTCAGCCAGCTTTACCATAACAAAAATCCTGAACTAAGTAATTTAAAAAGAGGAGAGGTTTATTTGGCCTCATGGTTTTGGAGGTTCCAGCCCATGGTCGGTTGGCGCTGCTGCTTTTGGACATGCAGCACGGCAGCACATCATGGCTGGGCGTGGGCACATCCCTATGGCCTAAAACCTCCTACTAGTTGCCACCTCTTAACGCTTCCCCCACCTCCAGACACTCCCATGGGCTGGAGACCAAGCCTGTAACACATAGGTCTTTGGGGGATACTTACCCAAACTACAGCAAGTGACTTCCAGGTTTTTGATTTGCCCAACTAGGTAGAGGCTGATACCATCCACTAATATGTAGGCAAAAGGTCAAGGATTCGGCTTTGAAATATGATGTGGCTTTATTTATTTATTTATTTATTTTTGGTACCGGGAGTCGAACTCAGGGCCTCATGCTTGCAAGGCAAACACTCTAACCACTGAGCTAAATCCCCGACCCTATGATGTGGCTTTAGATACCCATGAAGCAGCCAATTGGTGACATCAGGTGGATCTTTAGATAAATTTCTGCTCAGAGATCTGCAACAGAGGTGAAAGTGCTGTCGTCATTGACAGATTACAGTGACAGAGTTTGGGTCACCTAGGGGAAGAGGGTGGACAGCATAAAGGAAGAAGAGGGACAGGACCCTGTCTTAAGGAACTTCATCCCTGAAAGTTAAGTAAAGAAGGCTGATGAGAAAGGGAAAGAATGGATAGTGCAGTGTTAATCTAAGAGCGTTCATGAGTTTGAGAAAGATAAGGATATAAGAGCCTCTGCTAAATTCGACAACATAGAAGCCACTGGTAAGATCAACAAGAATCTCAATTACTTTACTAAGCACCCTAACCTCCCTTCTCTGTAAAATATCATAATAATCGTGGTTTTTTTTTTTTTTAATTTTTTTATTATTTTTTACCAAGAACATGTATTGGTACATTGCATACATAATGATCATAATCAACATGGTTATTTTGTACCTGTACTTGATACATCTTGGTTTTAATCGTGGTTTTTGTGCATAAAACACTTCGCACACTTTGTACATCTGGCTAATGAAAATCATTATATTAGTTGAGAATAAATGTTTACATTTCTATTAGTTTTGATAATACCTCCCTCGTAAAGTTGTTAGAGGAATAAATAACATTTCATTTTAGAAGAGTAGACTTAAAAATAACTATGGGTAGGTCTTCACCATACCTTTACTTGAGCTAATTATACCTGGTGGCATCTGGGAATAAGAAGACCAGACCTAGTCTTTGAGAAGGTGGCACGCTCAGAATTCAGAATAGGCCCTGCCTCCCATTCATTCATTTATGTCAGAATCCTTCAGAGAAGTAGATGAGTATCAGTAAAAACTGTGTGGTAGGAAACATGGTGACATACACCAACATTTACTTCACTACACAAAATACAATGTGACACGGGCTCCCTTTGCTACATTGCTGGTAGAGAACTAGCCAAGTGCTCTACAACTGAGCTACACCCCCAGCCCAGAGTTCCCTACAGTTTTTAAACACGAAGGCCAAGACAAGGTCAAGGACACTGAGGCCTTGCTGAAGCCTTCCTATTGTCCAGATTCTACTACCGGGAGGTCTCGTTCTAAGCATCCAGCCATCAAATGAAGATAATATGGTATGTAGGAGGCAGCTTTTTTATTTTGTTTCTACTACAGATTAATTGGCCAAGGTTCACAGGAAAACCAATTGAAAGACAATCTCTGGCGACTAACACACTGATAAAATATTACTCGCTGATGTAGCTAACATAAGAAACTAAGAGAAGCTGGAGCCTGACTGGGGGATGGTGCAAACCTCGTCTGTTTCCTAATGGAAAGGCACAGCCACACAGTCACCCGCACATGGCCACAGCTAGGCGGAGACCAGGAAACAGACAACAGATCCCTGTCCTAAGCGAGGGGCAGGTGGTAGCGATACTGCTACCAGAAGAAATGGCATTACTGTTGGCCTGGCCACTGGGATCAATGACTGTTTTCAGAGAAGCGGATAAGGATCTTTCCACAAACTGATAACATCTAAGCTCAGGAGGTCTGTTTATTTGTCAAGACAAAAATTAGGGAGATTGGAGAAAAAAATTAAGTCTGCAGTCTCAAAATCAGAAACAAGAATCAAGTCAGATAGAGGAGGAAAAATTTGCCCATTTAAAACTGGACTTGAGAAGCAGGCAACCGCTACCAGACAGTCTGGAATCCGTCAGTGCCTTGCGTGTACCTGACAGTGATCTTCCTTCATCGGCGCGCGGGGTAAAGCTGAACCCTCCTTCATAAATCAGCACAAATCGGCTTCCAACATCGGCAACGTGTCTCCACACCTCTTGAATTAACACGCATGGAAAAATGTTGTACCGCCCAGAAACGTTTTCTAGTTGTTTGACCTCAGACAGTTAATCTGTTGAAATATATCTTTGATCACTGCTCAGTTACTGAATTGGAAAGAGAAATAATTATGGATGATAAATTAAATAGAAGTTATATTTCAATTTATTTATTCTAATTCAGTGAATAGTTGATATTTAGTATTTAAGAACAGGAGATATACATAAATTTTACATTTACATCATTATCATTTTGACCACCAATTCATTTTTTTGCTTAAATTTGTAAAGCTACCCTTAAGTACTGATGGTCTATAAATCTTCATTTGTTTGGAATTAGCCTAAAAAGTACTAAATATTGCTTTTAGGATAAAACCGTAAATGGGTTGGAACCACTTTGTTAGAAGGTAAAAAAATCTGAGTCTGGTTTATGTTTGAAATAATAATTATTACACAATTCTTTGGCTATTTTAACAGTCGATTCTGAATTGGCAGAAGTTGTAATTTCCATTTACTGCAGAAATCTACCACTGATATAATTAATAAGAAAAAAATCCCTAGAATCTACTATAAAATGATTGAAGAGGCTATATTTAATTAATTAGCACAGCTCATAGTAAAGGTGAAATTTAGCAATAATTGGGTTAATTTGATTTAAATGGATAAATGTTATCTGGTTGTCCAGTACACAATACAGTAAAACTAATATTTCTTTGTCTTATAGACATGACTTTAATGATCTGATTATTTTACATTCCAGTTTGTACCTCAAGTCTCTAATTAATTCAGTTTTTTTTCTATTACACCTTGTGCTGATAACTTAATTGCCCAGATCTAAAGAACAGTATAAAATGAAGTGGATTCTAGATCATTAAATGTTAATATTAAATGGTGCATTATCTAGTTAATTTCAACCAGAGGAAACTGTAGACGGAAAAGTTCCTCTCTGTTGCTCACCAGCACATTTCTTTCTCTGTCCCTTCCCCCGTCTTCTAATCTTTCTCTCCTCAGGCATGTTAGTTACTCAGGGTCCTGGAAGTTTCTTTTCCTCCCACCAACATTTGCCCTGACACTGATTTACAGGTGTAAATAATTGACAACAGCTTAGAATGTGAGTTTTCTCAGTAGTATGTGGATTTTTACATAGGTTCACCCTTTGAAACCTTAAAAGTGTTGAAGGTATCCAAAAATCGAATGTGGAACTCTTCGGCCAAGGATGCACACCTTGAGACTGCACTAAACGGCCAGTCCATCTCAGAGAAAGGGAGAGAAAAATTTCGTGTCCCTTTACCCCCTTAAAATTCTCCTTTGTTTTACACAACCAGAAAATGTACAGTTATCTATAGAGTTCCATTTTTACTGTGTCTTTGTAAAGAATGACAATAAAACTATAGTATTTTATGCTAATATTCTAAATTAAGAATTACAGTCATAATTTCTGGATGCCATATCAAATGATTAATTTTATTTCATCTCCTTCATAAGGATAATATATTACTTTAGGAGTTTTTTTCATCAAGTCTTAGTTTAAAAAAAAATTAGGTAATCAATCGTTCCTTAGTGGAGAACAAATTATGTAAGTAAACAAAATATAATTAGAAAACAATTAGAAACTTCACTCTGGGATGGCCTCAGTGCAACGTATAGTATGCAAATGCTTCATTCATTTGTTAATTTTAGAGGGCAGCATTTCAGGGAAATAATTGAAAACAGCTCACAGCCTATTCTGTGATGAAACAAAGCATTGTTTGTGTTAGTCTCAAGTAAGTTAATTATGCTGTATAATCTTCAAATGGAGCGTATAATTGATTTATGAAATTGTGTTATTATTGTGTTTAGAACTTTGTTAATATCCAAGAATTCCAGTAGTTTCTTCTTATTCCTAATGTACAAACTCAGCTGAGTATTCTCCATGCTTAAAAACAATTCAGAACATTTCTCTTCTCTACAATGAAGAGGAATTTAGAACAATATATAAAAATGTGTGAAAAGCACTGTGAAAGAGACTGATTTTTATGAAGCATTGTATTTATTACAGCCTACCTTCTCATTTAGCAATGCCGTGTAATCTTTTGTACAATTTTCATTAATGCCACTTACAATCAATGGCCATAGATAGTTCTTTTTTTGTGTGTGACATGAAAACCAACACTTTAGCTCATCAATGTTCTTTACTCTTTTTAGATCTTTACAATTAAGAAATTGCCCAAGGGACTGAATAAATTGCCAAATATTTACTGAAAACAAACAAACAAAAAAATGAAACATGTTGATAAAAAATCTGTACAATTACCTCAACACCTCATCTAGCCACCCTTTCTACAACCATCACCAGCATTGCTACACACATTTTTCTTAGGATATTTGGTATCACATTCAGCTCTCCTAAAGCAAGATATAATATTTTTAAAAATTTAAAAAGACTACTACTTCTAAATTTCCAGTTAGCATAAAGAGTTGTAACCCTTGAACTTTCTGTATATCAAATTTATTTTCAACACATTCATTGTTCAGTTTACCTAGGACCTTAACAAGTTCTATGTTTGACAAATGAATTGTTAATATATTTGACAATATCAATTTCTCATAAAACAATTAAGAAACAACACTGAAGGGGGGAATGAAAACATCTCATTTCACTTCATTAAGTGTTTGATAATGGTTAGTGTAGAAAAGACAATCGAATTATTAATAAAGCAATGAATTGGAAAGAGGCTCCTAAAGAATATAAACGATTAATTTTTCATCTTTGGTACAAAAGTAATCATAGTAAATTGGAAATTTATGTTTTCACTTGAGTGTTCTTAAAGAATCAATAGAATTATAGTGAAAGAAGTTATTTTCTTTGCTAATTCCTATGATTGTACATATCTTATTTTAGGCATTTACATTTGGGTTCTATTAGAATGAAAATGTGAATGAATTGTGTGTTAATATATGATCATATCTGGCAATATAGGAATATGTACTTCAAAAATGTAAAAACTAGAAGTAGTTGAAATTTGAGATATTAGTAGTACCAATAATGACTATTCGAATACATTTAGAATAACATTTCAATAAGTTGAAGCAATTATGACTTGTGATGTAACAAAGCAGGTAGTTAAAAAGATACAAAAATGCCTTACATGTATTTGATACTTTACCAATATTAAGATTTTGAATGACATGTAGTCCAATAGGTAATGCTAAAAATACAAATCCACATAGTAAAGATTGTCTATATTATAAATTGACAACCATATACTTGACATCTTGTGAATTAGTGTTTTGCATTCCTAAGAACTATCTTGCCAAAAATTTGCTCAGAAGGTAATTTATATTACCTACCATTCTAAATGGATTTTTAATAAAACTTGGGAGCTGTATTTAAAATTCTGCTTCTCTCAATTCTTAGTGATTATGTGCCTTTTTAGACATGGTGAATCTATCAAATAGAGATGATTTTTTTGAATTGCATATTACTGAGCAATATTTAACACATTAATGTTAGAAGTAGCATACATTAAAGTGATAATTTTTGTTCTGCTTTGAAAAGTGATCAGTACAGGGAGTCAGGAAAAGAAACCCAAGTTTCTCTTGAGACTTTAATAAATGCTTTGCAATGATTAAAAAAAAAAAAAGTAGGCCTTAAAACCTCATCAGTTACATTCAATGGCTAGATTCAAGAGTGGATAGAGTCTCTACTAAGACTCCAGCTTCCTACTTTTACTTCAGAAGGAGGCAATCCTTGAGAGATGAGAAAGTCAATTATTTGACGTTTCATTCACTCTTGTATTTAGCTGCTATAAAATGGCTTTTTCTAAATAACTTGTCATTTTTTGAAAACCCTGATTAAATTAAAAGAAACCTAGCAAGTTAATTGTAAACTTTTAGCTAGAAGAAGGAAGAACACTAGTGAGAATATCCGAGACAACATAAACAGGAAACTATGAGCAATGTTCAATTGAAAATTTCACCTATTGCCAGATGATGTCTATTCCAGTTGTGAATACTTTAATTTCAAAAATCTCTTCTAATCTTTGAAAAAAAAATCTCCCAGAAACAGAGAAGCTAGACTGTAACATGGAAAGTAGGCCTTGCAGCTAGTTGATATTTTTAATTCCTGATTTTATGGAATGTTGTAAAGGCATCACGTGGCTATTTTATTATGAAAGTTTGATTTTAGCATTTCGCAAAAACACAGCAAAGATTACCTTTACTACAGATGTCAATACTAATGTTCGAGTTTAGTCACTGAATTTTTTCTTAGGGAAAAGAGTTCAATCGTCAAGTAATTTGAAATCTGGATTTCTATATAACTTTTTAAACAGAAGAATAAAATAAATCTGTTTTTTGCTCTTTGGAAAAATATACTTTCCTCGTGGAAATCTGTAGCCTGAAGAAACGTAAAGGATGAACTGTTGAAAACAACCTTAATACTATTTCAAAATTCAACGGCCGGTTAATAATAAAGCAGTAATAAAATAACCAGGTGACAACACCCCAAAACCGGGCTGCAGGCGGGCGTGCGCTGGCCCCGGCCGCTCGCGCAGTGCCGGGGTTGAGGGCGCGGCCGCAGGAGCTGGGGGAGCTCTTAGGGTGCCCAGCTGCGGGGCGGGGGAGAGACGTCTGCTAGACTCCGGGGTCTGGGAGTCCCGAGCCCTCCGTGACACGCCCGGACGGGGCCGTGTAGGTCGAGGCGGCGGCCAGGAGACGAAGAGTGGAACCCGCGCGCGGAGACTTCCCCTTCCAGGGGTGAAAGCCAGGCGCGCCAGGACATCGGGCTCAGGTGTCACCGCGGATCCCGAGTGGCTTCCTTGACCCACTTCCCCGGCGCTTCCAGCCTCCAGGACCCCAATCTGTAGGGTGACGAAGGAAGCAGACGGGAGAGAACAAGCAGGCCGGGAGGGAACGAGCAAGCCGGGAGGTCCGGCCCGCGGGGCTGCGCGCCCGCCCGGTCCCTGGTGGCCCCAGCGCGGGGACGGCCGCCGGGGACCCCGCGCTTCCCGGGGCGGGCGAGGATGACCGCGGGGCGGAGGGCGGACGGAGCGTGGGCGCCCCGCGGGAAGGACGCGTCCTCGGCAGCGCCCGGCGCTAGACGGCAGCGAGCCGCGGGCCGGCGGGAGACCTGGACCTCCCGCCCGCGCCCCCGGCCGCCACCCTTGGCCGCGACCCCGACCCGACCTCGGCAGCGCAGCCGGAGAGCGGGGCCCGCGCCCGGGACGGCGCCCTCCGGAGCGGGGCGTCTCCGGGCTCTTCGCTCGACGCCCCGCCGGCCGCCCCGTTCACCCGGGCGGGGCTGCAGCGCGCTCGGAGACCCGGCAGGCCCCGCACCTCGCCGCGGCCGGCCCGAGCCGCCGAGGCCGCAGAGACGCGCCGGCAGACGAAACCCCGAACGGCGGCGCAGGGAGAGCGAAGATGGCGCTGCCGGAACGCGGCCTCGCCGCGGGCGCCCGCTCGCTCGGCCCGCGTCTTCCCAGCCGCGCCCCACGCCGCCGGGCCCCGCCGGGCCGCCCTCCCCCGCTTCCCTTCGGCGCCGTCCCGTCCCGGTTCCCTTTTCTCCATTTTGTCTGTCGCAGGCGCTTCTCCTCTCGGGTCCCCTCTGGGCCGCCCCGTCCCGCCCGTCGCACTCGCCGCGTGCCAGGCACCCGGGGCGGGGCGGGGCGGCCGGGGAAGGTGCCGCCTCAGAGCCCGCGCGGGACCGTGCGCGGCCGGGCGGCCGGGGACTCGGGCTCGCACCGCCGCGCGGGCGCCGGGTCGGGTCGCTGAGGCGCGCGCGCGTGTCCCTGTGCGGCGCCTAGAGTCCCGATTTTGCAGTGGTTCGTGGGCATAGCATGATTTTGGACAGGTGAGGAATCGGAATCTCAGTTTTCCAGGGGACTTCCAGTGACGATTTTAGAAGCCTGCAAAAAAAAACAGCAATGGGAATTTTTTTTTCTTCTTTTCTTTTGAACACAGGAACCCCGAAGCACTACGATTTTTTTTTAAGATTAAACTTTCTTAAAATCACTTTTTCTTCTACATTCATGCATGACTTTTTTTTTTTTTTTTTAAGGACGACCTCTTTCAAGCCCCTAGATGCAAGGTTTTGAAGTTCAAGGTCTCTAAGTACCTTGGAGTAAAACAATGAGACGTATCTTGCTACATTAAAGATAACAACAGGGGTGGTATTTCCTGGCTGTGTCCAAGTCGCAGAGACTCCCTTTTTTTTTTCTTTAGCTGGGCAGGGTTTGCCTAGACAAGCAGCTGTAGGAGCTGTTTCCAGTCAAGTACAGCGGCGACATGACTTTCTGGCCTAAGTGCCTCTTTTAATCTTGGTAAAAAGAGTAGGCTGTGTGCATAGTTTGAAAGTAAAATGGTTTTGTTTCCCAGCTATATTTCACTTACTCTTCACATTGACCAGTGCATTCTGGCCAGTGTTGGCTCCTCGCAGTCAGAAACATCCTCCAAGGAAAAAATGTTCATCTTTCATGTGACTAAAGTTCCTAGAATTACTTGAAGAGATCGAAGTCTTTCAAGGAAACTATTTTTTGTTAATGTGCAAAGGAAATATTCGTGGAAGGAATCTTAGAATGTTTCCTTTTCAAAAATTACTTTCCTCGGTTTTCATTCATTGCCTTGGATTAAAACAGGTTTATTTATGCAAAGTCTCGGGGAGAACTAAACCAATGGAACTAGGCCTTATTAAGAACCTAAATCGCCATGTTGTTACCCTCAAGATAGGTTTGTCAAATTGAGTTTGATACAAGTATTTCTTGGATTCAAATAATTGATTTATAAAAGTAGACTTAAATGTCTTTTTTGTTCATTTCTCCTTGTAGATGAACAAATAAGATGAGTCTAACTCAATGGATAGGTAGATTTTCCCCACAAATAAGGAATTTCTAAGAATTAGGAACGTCAGGTTAGTCATTGAGTCCCTTCAGTTTTTTGGTTTTTTGTTTTGGGAGGGGGGAGGCGCGGGATCGAACTCACGGCCTTGTGCTTGCTAGGCAAGTGCTCTACCACTTCAACTATCTCCCCATCCCCATCCCTTCAGTTTAATTGGAATAATTTAGTACTTACACTGAGTTAATCCTATTCATGTTATTTCCTGCTCAGGGAGGATAAATTAAGCACAATTCAGGCTATTTTAGATGCACAGTTTTGTATATCTTCTAAGCACTGAGGCCTGAAAAAAAGTATCATTCATCTAAAAAATATGTATTGAGTGCTAGTAATGTCCAAAGTGCTTTGAAGCCGTGTTAATGAGGTGGGTATAAATGAGTGTCTATTCAGGAGTTTAAAGATTATAAAGAGTAATTAATCTTTATTTTCTCTCATTTAGAAAATCAAAATATGGAAAATATTAAACCCCTACCTTTTACCACATACGAATTAAAGTTCAGATAGATTAAACATCTAAATAAGAGAAACAGAAGCTTAGAAATAGTAGAAGGAAATATAAAAGAATTTCTTCACTTTGGAGTAGGGAAGTTCTTAAAACATTACAATTCACAACCTATAGAGGACCCTATACAGGAAGTGATACATTGGATTATATTAAAATTTTAAGAATATCCTTACCTGACAAGACCTCACATAAAATTAAAAGATGAACTGAGATGATATTTTCAAGGCATGTACTTGACAAAGGATTAATATTTAGAATGTATAAATAACTTATGTAGAAAGATTTAATAATTTATAAGGGATTTCATAAGTAAAAGATGTGGGTAAAGATACACACATGGGAAGTTAAAAGTATCGTACCATTAAGAGGAAGGATACATATCAACTTCAAAAGAAAGTGATTTCCTTTTGGGGAGATGGAAAGAAGGAAAGAGAGGAATTAGGAAGGGGTCCCACGGGGCACAACTCTAAAAAGATCAGAGGCATTAATACATGTTCTTTGTACATTTTATAAGTTTCTTATAATTTATTTTAAAATATCTAACATCAATTCTCAATCCAGACAAACAAACATGATAAATATTTTTTCTGAGTCAATAATAGTCTTGTCTGATGTTCACATGTAGGATGGCAAAATAACAACTTCCCAGGCTTTTCCTGTTCAGGGTTTCAATGGTCTGTGGTATTTGTCATGGAGATTCGTTTGGTGTCTCTACAATGTAAACCTGTTTTCGGAGTAGATTTAATGTGAAGAATGGAAATGTATTTAAAACTATGAATCAGTATATGGGCATTTATTTTTTTGGAGGGGGGCTGGTGTTGGGGATTGAACTCAGGGCCTCAGGCTTGCGAGGCAAGCATTCTACCACTTGAGCTAAATCCTCAACTCTGAGAGCATTTATTCTTATACAGTAAAATCATGAAAAAAAATTTTCTTGAAGTGCTATAGTTTGGATTTTAAATGTCCCCCAAAGGGACTTGTGTTAAAGGCTCGGGCCTCAGCTTGGCACTATTGGGATGTGGTACAAACTTTTTTTTTTGCAGTGCCTATTACACATCAGCTGAATATTAAATTAGAGGCATTTTTGGTGTAAAGAAGGGCTGCATTTAACACTTAAGGTTAACAAAGCTAGAGATGAAAATAGAAAACAGCTTTGTTTGTACCGGCCTGTAGACTTGAAGTTACTGAAGAGGCCTTGGGAAGCTGGCAAGAGAAAAGTGCATTATAAATAAATTTATGCTTATTTCTTCTCTCTCTCTTCCTCTTTCCCTCCCTCCCTCCCTCCCTCCCCCTCTCCCTCACTCTCGCTCTCTTTCATGCTGTGAATTGAACCCATGGCTGCATGCACTTCTGTACCATTGAGCTACAGCCCCAGCCCCAAACAACTTAGTTGTCATTGTAAATGACACAAAAGCAAATGCATGAAAAAAAATTTAAATACAATTTTGTAATCCTGGGCAACACTGTTTGCTAGTTTTTATCTTTTCTCTCCTAAGCTTGCCCCTTTCACAGGTGGTCCCTTGCCCTGGGTGGTGGTAGAAACTGTAAGGGGTGGAGATCAGAGGGAGACTTTAGGACACTGGAGGGTGTCTGTTCTCTTCCCCTTTCCCTTTTTTGTGAACTGGCTGTGAGGTGAGTGGTTTTTGCTTGTCCACAAGCTCCCTGCCATGATGTGCTACCTTGCCACAGCCCCAAAAGTGATGGGGCAGCGACCAAGCAATAGCCTTCCAAATTGTGAGTGGAAATAAACCTTTGAACTTTATAAACTGATTATCTCAGTTATGTGTTACAGTAATGGAAAGCCGGGTAACATAGAAAGTGAGCAAAAAACACCCCTCTGGATCATTCTATGAACACTGTTGAAAAATCTAATAAGCTTGGGCCTACCATGAAAAATTTTATTACTTAGGTGTATCTATTGTTTTTTACAGTCTAAAATCAGTAATTGGTATTGTGGAAGAATACAGGAGATCTCATTTTCTTGCTTTCTCATTGCGGGAGTTCATACAATGTATAACATAATAGCTACTTTTCATTGATAAAAGTTTGGTTACTCCTTACTGCCTGGGGATTATTCATAACAGTAGCATTGAAAAGATGTAGCATTTCATTTGTCTTGAGATGTTACTTCAAGGTCAACAAACATCCTAGAGTAACATGGTTTTTGTTCTACTGATGTGTGAATGAGCAAGAGGGTTTTTCACATTGAATAATCACAAGGTGGGCAACGCCAGCACAATTAAGCCAAATAAAGGTCACAGCATTAAGCAAAGAGATGCTGCACCCTTTTTACAGCAGAGCACGTTTGGATCCTGCCAGTGTCTGCCAAAGTGATCTGAAAGTTCCAAAACTTTGCTTAAAAACCTTCTTTAGGGGTTGGGGATTTAGCTCAGTGGTAGAGAGCACTTGCCTAGTAAGTGCAAGGCCCTGAATTCGATCCCAGCACCCCCTAAAAACACAAAAGCAAAACTAAAAACCCTTTTCTGACTCCTTATTGCCAGCACTGTCAGCATTGTTAAAGCTCAAGTCTCTTTCTGGGCATTAGAGGTATTACCATCTCTGGCTTAACCAGTTTTTGGTTTGTTTCTTTGTTTGTTCTTTTTAACTTCAAATAACCTAACTCATACAGCTCAGATTAACTCGCCAGGTATGGGGAAGCCTGGATTGTCTTGGTTTACTGACTTCCTCCCCTGTTCTATTGAGGATACCAGGTCTCAACCCTACATTGCGGGCACCCCATGTCTCTACTCTCTTAAATTTCAGAGCTGAATCACTCAAAACAGCTGGCCGCATGTATTTGGGGACGTTCAAGTCTATCTGCTTGGCTGTAGAGTAGCTCTGGGGGGCATAATCAGGATCAAAATGAGTCTGGAAGGTGGGTAAGGGCCTGTTCTTGCCAGGCCAGGCGGCTTGAGACACTTGGTAGGTCATGGGTTTTCAAACTCTCTCAATCCACCGTGCTCATAGTATCTGTAATTTTTCATGATGTCCTAGCCAAAGGAACTACTTGTTTCCATTTATTAAGTAGTTAGGTTCAAATGACATAATAGTGCTAGTTTATGGGGTATCTGGTAAGTGTGACTATATTTCTCTCAGAAATTTAAAATATCTTACAGTGACTCTGAATTTGTTCACTTATGGTGCCCAGGGTGACCTGGTGCACAGTTTGGGAACCATGGTATAGAAAATAGAAGATTTTTTGGTAAATTAAACAATCAGTTTTGTACTTTTGAAAGATCACTTTTTTAGCAGGTTGGAAGATTGATTAAGGATTTTGTGGGAGGTAGGGAGAGCTTGAATTCATGGTAGCCATTTAGGATGGAAGTAAGGAGGATATCAAATGAGACATTCTAATGAGAATGCTGTTGGATCTAAAATATATTACAGAGGTAAAATGGATAGAGTTTCCTTATCAACTGGTTTTGGGTGAGAAAAAGATGATTCCTAGATTGTAGGGTTGGGTTAAAGGGTATATAATACTAGGAAAATAGGAAGAACATGCCTTTGGAAAAATAAGTTCCATTTTTTTGGCATTTTGAATGTGAGATATCTATAGGGACAAGATGGCTCTATGACACTGGTGTTCAGGAGTTGATCTGGAAAATAAATATAAGTTATGTATATACAGATTGGGGTTGACAACCTGAGAGTAGATGCGATTGTTCAGAATGGGTGGCGAAGAGAAGAGAAGCAAGCCGGTATGTGATGGTACTGTGTGGATCAACCTGACTGGGCCGTGGCATGCCCAGATCGGAGCTAAACCCTGCTGGGTGTGTCTGTGAGGGTGTGTCTGTGTCTGGAAAAGGTGAACATTTGAATGAGTAAATTGAGCAAAGTAGGCGGCCCTCCCCAGTGTGAGCGGGCATCAAGCCATCTCCTGGGGCAAGGATAGAACGCAAGAGGGAGGAAGGACTGTGGCTGAACTCTACACCGCAGCCACCACTGGCTTTCCTGGGTCTCCAGTTTGCAGATGGACGGTTGTGGGCTTCTCCACCTCCACAGTCGTGTGAGCGAGTTCCTAATAATACGTATCATAATGAACACATTGTGTACAGATCCTGCCAAGGAGACAGACTAGGACAGATGACATGAAGCTTGTGGGAAGCGGTGTGTTTGGGAGAAGCCAGGACTCTCCACCTACTATCTTCTCATCTATGGGGAGCCTGGGTCTGTGTGTGTGTGTGTGTGTGTGTGTGTGTGTGTGTGTGTGTGTGTGGTGGTGGTGAGGGCTGCTGGGTTCCTTGGGAACCTCAAACACAGACCCATGCATTGACTTAGTCCTACAGTGGAGAGCTGGTGGGCAAGGAGGTGAGAGGCTGGCTCAGCCCTATGGTCAAGGACCTGCCCTTTCTGGCCCCTGCAGAAAGGAGTTTTTTGTGTTTGTTTTTGTGTTTTTCAGTGCCGAGGATCAAGCCCAGGCCTTAGTATTCTAGGTAAGCTCTCTACCACTGAGCAGCCACAGCCCAGGAATACTATGTTTATGCCCACATTTTAAGAGAAAATAAGGCAATGGTTTAGAGTTTAGTGTATCAAGTGCAATACAAGGATGAAGTACAGCATGGAGAAAGTCTATGGAATCTTAGAACTTGGAGGGTCTTGACTTGAATAATTTTTTGTAGTACAGAAAAGCAGAACGTGCACAGCTCAGGAAATAACAAGGGGGAGTCATGTAAACAAATAATAACAGAATAACAGAATGGTGGGATAAGATAGAGGGTTTAATACAAGGGGGGGTAACTTTCTCCTGCCTCTGTCATTCACTAACCACTTTGTACCCATCGTCACCAGCGGGTTGGTCTCTGATTGCATGGAGATATCCTGGAACCCAGAGCTTGATCCTAGTGCCCTCTGCTTACTCCTCTTGATCAATGTCACCCAGTTTAGGATTCTAAGTAGCACTTATTGACCAATGATTTTTCAATCTATATTTCTAGTACCCTGATTTATTTAGCATGCATTCTACATTTCCAACAGTATACACAGTACTGGGCACGTGGATATAGTATTCAGTAATCGGTAGTAATTAATTTAAATATCTGTTCTAAATAAACAGATGATATAAGAGTAAATTTACGTATCAGGGAAACCAAAACTTCCATAGAGAGTATGTAAGGAAATGTTTCCTAGTGGCTTTTTTGTAAAACTTTGATAATTAGCAAGAAAGCAGCTAGAAGTTTTAGAATGGGGTTTGGGTTAGATGAGCTCATCACAGTGAAGAGTAATAGATTAAAATACACATATTTGCAAATCAGAACGCAGGTTCTGCTGCTAACTTTGAACAACTCAGCTAATTCTCTGCACTCTTATTTCCACACTGCTAAACAGTTCAAAGGCACAGATACATTTTTGTTATTACTTGTTTATTGTTATTAAGATGTAGTTATTGTAGCTCAGTGTGGTAGCACAGGCCTGCACTCAGGAGGCTGAGGCCAAAGGGTAATAATGAGCTTGAGGCTGGCCCGGGCTACCCAGCAAGTTCAAGTTAGGCCTGGATCACAGTCAGACCTTGTCTCAAAAAAACAATAACAATTCATAGAGCAAGATTTACCATTTTATAGGGTACAATTCAAAGTATTTAAAGAATCGTGCAAGCCTCACCACTAATTCAAGAACATTTTTATCACTCAAAAGAAACCCTGCACCCAGTAGCAGTTAATCTTCATCCCTTGGGTGACATAGTGAGTTTAACTCCAGCCTAAAATGCATAGTGAGACCCTGTCTCAAAAAACAAAAACAAAAACACTACAAACAAACAAACATGGACTAATCTTCATTCCCTCCTTCTCCCAGTTTCAGGCTTCTACTTTCTGTTTCTAAAGATTTGCTTATTATGGATGTTTCTTATAAGTGGAATCATATAATATGTGGCCTTTGTATCTGGCTATTTTATGTTGGCTTTTAAAAATTAGCATAAAGTTTTCATCCATTTTGTAGCATGTATCAGTACTTCATTCCTTTTCATGGCTAAACAAAATTCTATTAACTGGACATTGCTCATTATTTGGTGGATTATTGAGCTGATTTTCACTTTTTGGCTATTGGGAATAATGGTGCTGTTAAAATTATTGTATAAGTTTCTGTGTGACCGTATGTTTTTAATTCTTTTAGGAGTGGAATTGCCGGATCATATGGTGGGTCTATGCTTAACATTTTCAAAAATCTGCTTTTCAAAATACATTGCTGCTCTATTCTCTATTCCCCATCAACAATGTATAAAGAGTTTCAGCTTCTCTACAGCCCGGCCAACACTTATTATTATCCATCTTTTTTTTTTTTTTAATTATTTTCACCATCCTCATAGAAGCAAAGTGGTATCTCATTGTGGTTTGATTTGCATTTCCCTAGTAACTAATGATATTCAGCATTTTTATGTGTTTTTCTGCCATTTGTATATAATTCTTTAGTGGAATGGTGGAATGGCCACAAATCTTTTGCTGTTTTTGTGTGTGTGTGTGTGTGTGTGCTGGGGATTGAATTTAGGGCCTTGTGCTTACAAGGCGAGCACTCTAACCACTGCGCTAACTCCCCAGCCTTATTTTCTTTTTTGTTGCTGTACTTTTGGTATCCTAGCCAAGAAATTATTGCCTAGTCCACACAAATTAAAGCCCATATTTTTTCCTAAGAGTTTGTGGTTTTAACTCTCACTGTTAAGTCCTTGATTCAGTTTGAATTAATTTTTGTGTATAGTGGAAGCTAAGGATTCAGCTCCATCCTTTTGAATGTGGAGATGTAGCAGTCCTAGAACCACCTGTTGACAAGACTGTTCTTTACTTATTGAATTGTCTTGATGTTCTTGTCAAAAATCTATTGGCAGAGGTGTGTGGACTTTCAGTTCCATTCTGCCCATCTCTGTGTCCATCCTTATGCCAGTAACGCAGATGTAATTCCAGAATGATAAAGTGAATGGCACAGAAATTCTTACTCTTGAATTACTAGATAATTCCAGAGACTTGTGGTTTTAGATTTTCTTTCTTTCTTTCCTATTTCCTTGAAAAGGAGACAGCATCAGCCCCATAAATTTAAGTGCTCACCTGCAGAGCCCTTTTATACAACGCTACCCTGTTAATGAGGTGGGTTCAGGCAATCCTTTTCTCTCTGTATTCTTTCAAAGAGATTTAAAAGTCAGTTATGAATTGAGGCAGTTAAAAGAGTACTTAATATGTCGATCTAACCTGGAAGGTAGTCTTCAACGTTAAGTAAACCTCTTCAGATTATCAGTTTTATAAAAATATTTGTTCTAGCCTACTGACTTAAAGTAAGGATTTAACATGCTTCTGCTCTAAATGCAACCATTCTCGGAAGTCAAAAAAATTTCTTGACTCTAGGGCCATAGAATCTCTTAATTCAATTTGTAGTACTATGATTGACACTATTATATTAGTTTTTTGTTGTTGTTGTTGGTCCTGGGGATCGAATCCATGTGGCGTGCAAAGCAGGCACACTACTATGGATCCATGTACTTCTAGTTGTTATTGATATTTTCCATGGAAAATTGTGTTGAAAAATATTCCCTGGATAATGAGCTATATGAACAGGGTGCAGGTCTCATGGAACTCTTGGAATTACAATAAATGGTTGTAATTCATTTTTACCTCATAGGGAAGATCCCCCACCTCAGGCAAACCAATGACCAATTCTTTGGTGGTCTTGCCAAAGAGGAGCCCTAGGCATGATGTTTCTGTTGAGGTCACTTGTCAAACATCTCTGGAAGGATTTTGGGTCTCTATGATGAGACAGTGCTACATCTGAAGAGTCTCTGCTCCTTGTACATTATTGGTCATAATCAGGGTCTGTTCCATGGAAGGCCACCCAGGATCATGAGAAGCACAACTGGCGAATCCTGATCAATCCCAGAGGTTCCGTGTGAATCTCAGCTTTGCAGTTCCAGAAATCCAAGATTATCAGTTCACTGTGCTGTATGATATTGAAGAACACTGTTCCGGGTCTGCCAAGCTCATGATCAGCCTGACCACGTCTTTGTGCTTGTTCCAGGCTTATTCTTGGCCTGTTGTCCCATTGTTTCAGACTGATGTTGCAATATCCAGTCTACCGAATGAGTTAACAGGAGGGAGAGAATGTGCCCCATCGGAACCGAATCGCAAGGGAACAACAGACAACCTAACATTTAGGGATATTCTATTGGCCTGGGATCTTCAGGAATGTAAAATCACAACTTGCAAAGAGACACACTGAATAAAATACTCAGGGATTGGTTGAGATTAAAGAAAACTAGAAGGATAATTTAATGTAACTCATGATCTTCAGTTTTGTTATAATCCTAACTATAATGTTTCTACTGAGGTTATATAAAATAATTCTTTAGTTTAGGAAACACACTGAAAAATTTAGAGGATACCATGTCTGCAATTTACTCTCAAACAAATCACAAAAAACACTACAGTTTGAGAGAGGAAAAAAAGATGAAGTCAGAGTAGCAAGATGTTATCATTTGAGGAATTTCCTTGAATTTTTTTTGTGCAATTCATGTAACTCAAGCCAGAAATTATGTAAAAACCATTTTCAATTAGTGAAATTTTTTTACAGTTTCTAATTTTTTAAATGTTTAACTATGAGAGAACTATTCTGACGTGAGAACTATTTTGTAACTTAAATATAGAGGCAGCCGAGCCCAGTGGTTAAAGGAGTAAGCTAAAGAAAGACCTCTGGCCTTGCTGTGCGATCCTTGTGAGGTGCCTGACGTCTGCATGTCTTTATCTGTAAAACACGGGTGAAAAGAATGGAACCTACCTTGACTGTTTTTATAAAATTTAAATGAGTAAGTATTTGTAAAGAACTTGGAACGGTGGAGTATACAAATTAGAAGGGAGAATCAAATAAGTACAAAAATGGTTATAGTGGTAATGTGAGGTTGAGAGAAGTGAAATGCGCTTGAGGGTCTACTAGAAAGAAAGATTGTTACCTAGTTGCTGGGAGCTAAGTTTGGAGGAGGAGCTGCAAATGGAATTAAGATTTGAGTTAAGGGGCTGGGGATTTAGCTCAGTGGTGGAGCGCTTGCCTAGTAACTGGAAGGCTTCGAGTTCCATCCCTTGTGTTTGATCTCTTGGGTACAAGAGACTGGGCAAGTTATTTGATATTCAAATAGATTTAAGGCTCAAACCCTTTGTAAACCTCAGATTTTCTTACCTGAAAAAAGGATGTTACATGGGGTGGGGGACCAGGGAACAGAGGGACAAGAGAAATAAGGAATAGAAGGAAAAAATGGAAGCAAAGCTTTTGTAAATAAGGAAGGAGGAGGGAGTGAAGGAAGGGGAGGGGAACTGGAAAAAAAGAAGCAGCAAGATATATCATGTACAGGTACAAATCCTCTATGATGACTGTTATCCTATGTACATCTAAAATGTACCATTAAAACAATGGATGTTACAATAGTACCTACCTTAGATAGTAGGTGAGAGGTAAGTGTAATTTTTATGTATGATTTACCATAGAATCTGACAGAAATGCTTACAACTATGGTACATATAATGCTATATTGTATTATTATCGTATTATTTACATGGCATTATAAATGCTCTATTTGTATAATTATTGTATATATCTTACAGTACATATAACGCTATATTGTATTATTTGGGTGCACATTTATTGGAGTTTAGGTTATAGTAGGGAAACAGGAAGTACATTGGTACAGGAAGTGTATTGGCTTAATGCTGAGTGACGGGAATGCAGGGTGATGGGGAGGAGTGAACAAAAAAGTCCAAAGACATTGAGAGAGGTATGATTGTCCAAAGGTAAGAAATAAAGTAAAAGGAGGCTGAGATAATGCGTGTGTGTGTGTGTGTGTGTGTGTGTGTGTGTGTGTGTGTGTGTTTGGGAGTCTCACACATGCTTCAGCACTGAATTATACTCCTAGTCCCAGGGACTAGTTTTTACTGTCCCTTGTAAACTCCAGGCCCTGAATCAGTATTTTATTCCAGTTGCCTCGTATCTGAAAATCATCCCTTTGGAGGGATGGCACTTTAAACACATGAGAGCCCTTGGTATGTATAGTACCCTAAGATGAATCATTATGTAATACTATAAGACCTATTTTTTGTGAAATATGGATTGTTATATCAAGCTTGCTTAAATTCTGCTCTGCACCTACAGCTCTAAATACCTAAGATAATGTTTATCCATCTTCAAAAATTTTAATGATTGCCTTGCCTTTTGTTGTGCGAACAGCTCACTGAGTACAATCTTTTTACTAGGCACAATTGTCTTCAAGATTTAGCTGACTTTAATTCAAGCTTTCCTATCCATTGTGTGGAGGGAACTACTAGGAGCATTAGACTGTATTCTCCACACCTGAAATTTTGCTGGAACCGAGGTGACAGGGGATAGTGGCTTCACCATTGTAGCATGGCCTCTGTGCCTTCCCTGGGAACATTTAGAGGCCACTAGGAAGGTATGACAGCGCCTTGCGCTTTTCCTGGTCTGAGTGACCAGAGGCCTAAATTCTCCAGTTGAATTTCAATTGTGCACTCTGCATGAATCACAATATACGTATATTCTTTGTCTTCAGTTTCTTTTAAATGGATCTTTAAAAATTTAGGGAGCATGTTTGTCTAACACTTCAGAAAAAAAAAGGACATTTGTGTTTTATTTCCCATAGGTCTATGAACTAGGCAGGGCAAGTATTATTAATTTTATATTGGAGAAATACAGGGACACTCATTCCGAACCAGGGTTTAGTGCCCTTCCTCCTCCATCTGCCTACCTTGCTAGGTAGGAAACCACTCCACACTGATTTCCTTCTACCCTCTGCCAATGACCCTCCTGTGCTCACCCCTGCCCCAGGCAGTCCACAGTTCCGGAGCTGAATCTGAGTGTCCCTTTGGCATCTGCCTACTTCCTTTATTCTTCTAAAGCAAAAATGAGAAGAAGATGCCTCTTCTGATTTCTTCAGATGTTCACTTTTGAACAGGTGTATTGAGAAACATAGGCAGGACTGCTAGTACATCACACTTTTAGTGTACGATTAGACAGCAAAGGACTGTTGTCTCCAACTGCTGCTGGCGAATACAGTGGAAGATACGAGCTCATGGCTCCATTGCTAGGGGTGGTGTGGTCAAGAGACAGACTATGAGGTGAACTATGAGGTCGAACCCGTCAAACACACTGAGATAAACTCAGGGACTTTAAGGAGAAGCCCCCCAGTGTACTCAAGGAAGTTAAAATCCTCTCCCAACCTCCCACCATTCCTTGCTGGATCTAAGATTCTGTTGGTCTGGACACATTGGAAATCATTGATGCTTTTTGTGAATAACACTTTTCTGCTAAGGCAATAAGTAGTAATTAAAATTTTAGTTCTGTATTATTTGGTGAAACCATAAAAAATAATTTGGGATTATTTCCTCATATGAAAGAGAAGTTCATGGGGAATTCATTTTAAATAATTTTTATTTGAACTCTAGGCAAATATTAGTATATTATTTTTGGCTTTTCCTTACTTTCCTTAGATCATATCTGCTTATTAAAATTAGAGATGATTATTTGAATAAGTTCATAAAAATTTCCAACTAGCGACATGACTTTGAAAATGTTGGAAAAAGAAGAAATGATGTGCTAATAGACCTATCTCTGTTTTCTTGTGTATTTTCGGAGTAGACCCAATGTAATGGCCAACCGTGGAGCCTGTTTTCCAGCTTGCTGCTGTTGACCTAATACCTGAGCCTTAGTAGTCAGTTTTGAATGAGAAGGGTACTTTGTGTGTGTGTAGGGCAGTCCTGGAGATGGAACTCAGGTCCTTGCTCTTGCTAGACAAGCATCAGAAAGATACTTTTGATGAGTGGGAGACATTCCGTAATCTTGGAGAGGTTCATTGTAACAGTACCATAAATCACTTGCAAAATGTGATTAAATCCGTCTCACATTTTCTTTTGCTTTTAGTGACATCTGATTTAGAATTCTCTTGTTTCCTGCTACACACTCTTTCACTCACTGGGGTGATTTCTCTAACTCACTGGGTTTTGTCATTGTTGTTGTTTTGATTTTTGCAGTACCGGGGATTGAACCTACAACCTTGCGCATGCAAGGCCAGTGCTTCACCTTGAGCTAAAAATTCTAGCCCCTGTATGTTTTGTTTTGTTTTTTAATTCTAACTGGGTTACTCAGTTTTTCCAACTTGGTCACCATGCTTCTGAAATACAATTCAATAAATGAAAATAATAACGGATAATGATCATGCGCACTCATGTTAAGGAAGGTCCCTTGAGTTTCCTGTTTTGTTGGGATGAAGCAGAGACAGTACCTCCAAGCACTGGACTCAACATCTGGAAGGTCTATAAATCAGCAGGGCCATCTTCCCTTGTCTGTTAAGACACGTGGATCCCATTCGCACAGATGTGTGCTCGCTCTCTCCCTCTCTCCCCCCTCCCCTCTCTCTGTCTCCTAGAACGAAATTAAATATATAGTCCCATTAATCCTCGCAGATCAGCCCTATTGATGGAACATATTCTTGGGAAAGGTAAGTTGGCAGCTCAATGGTGTATTAAATACAAAAACTGTGCAAAAAAATCAAGTGCATTTTCTTCTTAGCAATTACAAAGACCTAGATACTAATGAAGTTATCATAATCTTTTTTCTTGGGTTATCTTGAAATTTAAGGAAAGATAAGTATGTTTCTAAGAACTGATCCAGTGGATTTAATTTGGCTTTAAAAACCGAATGTAAGTATAGAGGCCTAACACCAGATAATCACAAAGATTTAGATGTTAATACAGCTGATCTCTTGTTTTTAAGAGGACATTTTGGGTAAAACCTAGGACATCACTGTGGACATCACTGGAGTAAAATGCTCAGATTCTATTTGGTATTTCTAAATATTTGTATGTTCTTTCAAAAGAACTATTTTCAAATGGAGAGACATAAAAAGGCAAAGCTAATGGACAATGGGCAGTGCAAATAGCCATTTATTTTATTTAAAATGTCAAAAACTCCAGAACCAGGCTTGAGGATGGAGTTTTTAAACCGACAGTGGCACTCATACAAACAAATTTTTGGTGTACAGCGAGTTAATCTTCCTTTCCGAGTTAGTTTTTCTCATCAACTGCTTCTAATCATCTCTCTTTTTGGAAGTTAAAATGTTACTACACTGTTCAGGGGAGGCAAAGAGATGGGAGACAAAGAAACCGACCTGAACAGAACTGTGCCTAATATTATTTTAAGCAGGAAGATAAATATTTAATGAAGGGGCACCGAGGAATGACAATTACTGTCTGTCCTAGCTGGACAGTCACAAGAACAATAGCGGTGGGCGGGCCGCTCATTCTGGTATTTGAATTAAAAGAGCCAGAGCTTGGTGGTTTCAGTATAAATATATCTATACAGTATAAAGGTGGCACCATCTAATGAAATCAGATTCATTCTATGCTCTGTGCAAGTCTCCTAGATTGTTTTTCAAATTCGGATTTTTGAGTGCTCAACTAAAAGTGCGTTGAAAGCCGTGGGGGTGTGACTTCCCAGTTGTTTAACATGTTTGGTCCTTGGTTCCAGTTTAAGCTGTCACCTCGCACGGGGCGGGGGTGGTGTCCTCAAATGTTGGTTGGACGAAGGCAGGTCGCACACAACTTCTATACATCACTAGAGTCCAGAAGACACTGACAGAAAAGGAAGGATGTTCCTAAGGGGTGTTTACGGGAACAGACGGTGTGTCCGCGCTGAAATGTGACAGGGGGCAGTCACACGTCATACTTCTTCTTTGACTTCTCTTTCCTCAAGTCGGGTTATAAATATCCTTCGAGATGTGTTCTGTAGGCGGCCCGGCTTTCGACGCGGGTGCAGGGGCTCCTCCCGGGGAAATCGAGGACAGATTTAGGAACTAATCCCAATGCACAGGCACGCGGAGCGCTACCCTGGCTTTTCCTAATGCGCTTTTCTAGTAACAAGATGTCACCGTGACAAATAGTGTACCGTAACTTAGTACAGAAGAAACAAGTGGGACCGTGTATGCGCTCTTCATAATACTGGAATCTAAAATAAAGAAGGAAAGTAGACCTTGCAGAAGACCCTGAAAATACTATCCAAATAAAAGCTTAGCAGGCGAAGCACTGGACAAAGAGCTGGAAACACAAGCAAAGTCTTGTAACCCCTGGAGGAAAACTGTTACTTCCTTACAAAAGGCCCCCGCGTCAGAAAGAGTTACCTTCCGGAGCCCCGCGGGAGTTGGGGGAAGCAGCAGTATGTTGACGCGCATTGCGATGTGTAATCCTCCTCGATCTTGCAGAATTTCCCTGAACGCTCAGAATGTGGAAAGTGGAAGTAAAACGGCTGGAAATGCCGAGCAGAAAGAGGCTGATCTCGGCGTGGATCATCGCCCGCTTTATTATTCTTCATAAAGGCCGCGGCTGAAGAGCCCAGCGCCATCAGAGTCTCTGTGGCGCAATCGGTTAGCGCGTTCGGCTGTTAACCGAAAGGTTGGTGGTTCGAGCCCACCCAGGGACGCTTCCTCTTTTACGGGCTGGTGGCTGCTAGTTTTGCACAAACTCCACGCTTCAGCCCCCTGGGACGCGCTGGGTTGATTCCAGGGGCTCCCGGCTTCCGGGCGGTCGAGGGCCCTCCTCTAACCGCCTTCCGCTCCCTCCCGGCTGCCAGGTGGGCGCTGCCGGCACTCGCTGTGTTGGCGGCCGGGCTCGGCCTCGCCCGGTCCTGCGCGCGGCGAGCGCGGGGGCGCGCAGGGCTGGCCGGGCTCAGGGCGCGCGGGCCGGCGCTGAAGCAGCTCTGAGCGTCCCCGAGGCGCGGGCAGCGCCACCCCAGACCCTGGATCGCGGCGGGTATTTCAAGTTCAAACTGTAAACTGATTTAAAACTCTCCCGTTTTGTTGAAGCTCGGCTCTCCTTTTGTCGATTCCCGGTCAGTGTAAATATGCACCCTGTCCAGCCTTAAACATTTCATTATGCCTTCTATTATTTCGGAAATATTTTTGTCATAATAAATTCCTGCTCTTATGTAATTATAAGAGCATTTAGAAGATCTGTTTTACTTTCGCTATTAAAGTGCGGGCATTTTGTAGGAAATGGCACAAACCTGTAAAATTTCCCATTGATTCAGAAATTTCCCAGTTGCACAACTATGTAATGGTTAAATTTATAAAAAAAAATCCAAGAAAGATTAAAAATGAAGCTGCTACCATAATTTGCATCAAAATTCTATGGGCATATTACCTTTTACTTCACGAAATGCAAATCCCTTTCCAAAGAGTTCCTTTTACTTAATTGTGTGAATATATATAACTTTTGAAAAGTAATCGTAGTTCCATCATAATCGTTGTCTTGGGTACAGATTATAGATATTTGAAAGACAGTTTTAAACAGAACCGGACGAAAATGGATGCATCAGTCTGACCAGGTGGCCCATGCCTGTAGTCCCAGCTACCTGGGAGACTGAGGCAGGAGGATCACTTGCACCCAAGAGTTAGAAGCCAGCCTGAGCCACACAGGGAGACCCTGTCTATTAGTAAAAACAAAATCATATTTGTCCTGCAAATAAGTAGTTTTATATTCTTCTTTATATATATATTTTGTAAGTATCCCTCCCCCCAGGTTTACATTTTACTTTTATTAGTCATTTTTCTGTTGCTATGGCTGAGTACCGCAGACTGGGGAATTTATAAAGAATAAGGATTTATTCAGCTCACAGTGCTGAAGGCTGAAGGGTTCAAGATGCCTTAGATGCAATCTAGTGAAGCCCTTTTGTGGTGGGGCCTCCCTTCCTCCTCTTATGAAGCCACGCATGCCATCATGAGGGCCCTCCCACCTCCTGTAGTTCTAATTACTCCCTGGAGGCCCCACCTCCAGATCCTACGAATATATGACGCGGGGGACTAAGTTCCCAGTACCTGAACTCCAGGGAAAACACCCAAAGCGTAGCATGAATCAAAGCTAACAGTCATGAGTGCCACCTGTCTGCCAGCCACTGTTCTAAGCACTTTTGCGGACCGAAGTCTGTGATCCTCGCAGCCCTTCAAGGTTGCTCCTGCTGTTGCCGCTGCACATTGAGGCGGTGGCTGCGCGGTGCAGATAACGGGCCTGAAGTCCCGGATTGGAACCTAGGTGGTCCGGCCCAACACCAGTGGCCCTCACTGCCACGCTGTCTACCTGGGAGTTCTCTCCTCTAACGTAGTTACATGAGTAACTAGTTCATGTAAGACCCAAAGTGATGTTTGAATTGGTTTTTATGAAGTTTCATTTATATCTCGTACCATGTGTCATGAAGGAAGTAAAAACAACACCAAGCACTCATGGAATGCTAAAGGGCCTTGTTAAATCACAGGTTCATTGTGCAGCTTGGTTTTGCTCAGATGAAAACCGCGCAGGAATGTGAGACCTTATTGTAGGCAGCAGTTTCACAGCCGCCTCGGTAGAGGAGGCAAGATCAGCGATAGAGGCAGGTTGGCATGAGCAAACCACAGAAGAGGAACAGAAAGAAAGAACGATTCATGCCATGGGAGGTGGTCTCGAGTCGAGGGATTCTTTGCCCCCGGTGATGTTTGGGAATTGGGGTGCCCAGATAGACCCCCGTTGCAGAACACCCTCATGAGAGAGTACCAGGATTTGCACTTGACAGGTGCTACATGGCAGTTTTAAATTTGATCTTAAATTTCTAAGGATGTTCTACTTTACCCTATTTGGGGAGTTAATTGGATTTAGAGGCCAGAAAATAAGGTTAGGACAATTGAATAAGAAGAAAAGTGAGGTGCTGAGGGTAAAACTGCTCTCTGTTCTAAGTAGTTGATCCTATTATGTGGGCAAACACTTAGCACATTTCCTTTTACAAGGCCATTGTATTCAGATAAGAAAGGTGGAGCCTTGCAAGATGGAATATACTGTAATCCCAGTTTACTCAGGAGGCTGAGACAGGAAGATCCCAAGTTCAGGGCCAGTCTAGGCAACTAAGCAGGGCAAGCAGCTCAGTGGTGGGACACTTACCTAGCATACTCAAGGCCCTGAGTTCAATCCCCAGTACCACAAAACAAAGAAAGGTGGGAAACATTTTGGAAAGATTGCTTAAATATTCATGGGTGCATTGGCTTTGTAAAGTTTTAACATGTGTTCATTATAGATGTTGCAATAACTGCTGTTTTTGAGGAGCTTCATTTTATTCTTAATTTCTTTCAGTCTATAATACTAACCAACCCTAGATATATGTTGAGATCATTTAGAGCATTAAAGGCTAAATACCATTTAAAAGGCTTATGTTGAGTATCTGAATATGTAAATATGCTCCTACTATTGTTAGTAAACAGTCACATACTTAAAATGCATATATAACATTAGAGGAAAACTCACTGCAGTAACGTCATAAAAGATGAACCAATTGCTGTGGTTTAAAAACTCATTAGCACAGTGCTGGGTGTGGTGGCGCATGCCTGTAATCCCAGCATATGGGAGGCTGAGGCAGGAGGATTGCTGTGAGTCTGAGGCCAGCCTGGGCTACATAGTGAGTTCAAGACCAGCTTGAATTACATAGTAAGATCCTATCGCAAAAAACAAAACAAAATAAAACAACTCATTAGCGAATGTAATTCTCTTGTAATTCAGGAAAGAACAAAATAGAGAGGAGATTTAAAAAATCGTAGATTTGTCAGAAAAGTTGTAGAATTCACCCACATTAAATATTTTTCTATTGAAAGTATTTCTTTAGATCACACTAACTTTGGGAGGAAGTCACATGCATAATGCATCTCCATTTTCTTTTCTGACAGCTGGACCTGATGTTATACAATTCGAGGTTTAGGGAAAAATCTCAAAGAAACGTAACTGCCCTTTGTGTGCTGCATAATACATAATAATAAATAATGCTAATATAAATTTTATTTTTCCACACTTTGGCAGTCAGGAGGCCTAAAAATGATCTGCCAGGTGAACAAAGCCAACACTGTGGTGCTGAATTACGTTGGCAGGACACACCTTTGATGTTATGTGGGGCTTTGTCCTGTAGGCCACCTCCTGCCTGAGCCCATGGTCCCACTCTCTTCTCAGTGAATGTGCCAGACAGCATTTAATAGAGGGTCATCCTACAAAATATTTGACCAATAAAACTCAACCCGTTGAGGTCCTCAAAAACAAAGTCTGAGAAACTGTCATGGCTAAGAAGAAAGCGCGTAAGGAGACAGGGCAAGTAAATGTAATGTGGCATCCTAGATGGGACCTTGGAACAGAAAAAGACACTAGGTAAACCTAAATGAAGGCTTTAGTTAATAATAATGTATCAATATTAGCTCATCTATGGTAACAAACTTACCATTCTAATGTAAGATGTTAACAATGGAGAAAGCTGAACATCAAGTACCTGTATATGGGTACTCGGCGCTATTTTCTCAATTTTTGTAAATCTAAAACTTCTGAAAAATAAAGTATTTAAAAAAAAAAGAAAGAAAGATGGCCCTGAAAAACAGTAGGGAAAGTACTGAATTTTCAATCTGTAGTATGTAGATAGATGAGTAACAAAAACAAACTTGGAACAATATCTTGTACCATACACATATCAATTCCTAATGGATCATAGACATCAATGTGAAACAATAATACGTTTAGAAGGCAATATGGGTAAATGCCTCACGTTCACATACTAGGAAATTTCTTAAATAAAACAGAAAACAATCTCCACCCACCACAAAGGTAAAATAGGTAAATTGGATCACGCGAAAGCTAAAGAGGTAGCTAAATATGGTGGCACACATGTGTAATCCCCACACTGTGGAAGATGAGGCAGGGGGTCTCAAGTTTGACCAGGCTGAGCAACTTAGTGAGACCCCTGTCTCAAAAAAAATTTTTTTAGGGGCTGGGGATTGAACTCAGGGGTTAGAGTGCTCGCCTTGCAAGCACAAGGCCCTGAGTTCAATCTCCAGCACCAAAAACAAAACAAACAAACAAAAAAAAATTTTTTTTAAAAACAGGACTAGAGGTGTAGCTCAGTACAAAGTTCCTGAGTTCAATCTCCTATTAAAAAAAAAAGGACATTATTAAAGGAATGACATGGTAAGCCAAGTGTTGTAATTCATAAAACCAGTCCTGGGATCCTATTTAGACTATGTATTTTAAAAAAGAAGAAAGAGAAAAAAAGAAATACCTAGTAGAAAAATGAATAAACATGAAAAGATGTTAAACCTCATTAGTAATCAAGAGAATATGAATTACATCTGGTGTGAGTTACCATTACACGGACACCAGATTGGTGAAAGTGTGAAAGTCTAACACTCCTAAGAGTTGGGGAGGGAACACCTGATCGTGGCTGAGTCTGGGGGAAATCAGGAATGATTATCTACATTCATACAAACTCGGACTAATTTAGCAAGTTGCCACAAACTGGATTTCTGGGGAAACAGCTCCTGCGCTGCTGAGATTTCGGTACAAGAGGTTTAATGAAGAGTGCTTAAGAAAAACACCTGAGGGAACAAAGGAAGTGAGATTTGGAGCAGGAGGATTTGAAATGCAATGCTGTTGCCTGGAGCCCCTAAGTAGTCCCATGGGGAGTGCTGAACTGAGTATGCCTTTCAGAAACTTCCCAAATCACCCAAATCACCCAAATCACGGCGAGGGAGTGGGCCCTTGGACCTCCACACCAACCAGCCCCTGGGCTGCATGACCCTGGGGAGGGTCAGAACCTCGGGCACCTCAGCTTCTGGTAGATCCGGAAGTGGGATGCCACTGCGAGCTGCCAGGAACCAACAGTCCCAGCAACAGCCACAGTCAGGGCTTTGGTCCTGCAGGTGCCACAGGACCCCTTCACCTGCTCCCTCAGGTAAGCCCTTTCCATCTAGAAAAGCGTCCATGATTCCCAGTGGTCCTTTCACCTGTGGAAATCCCCAAGCGCAAGGTTACCGGGAGGAACTATGGCCCTGGCCCAGGCAGCTCGTCCCATTTTAGAGTCCCCTCACCCTCAGCTAGCGCCCGTTCTGGTCTGGGTAGCCTGTCCGACAGAGTGATCCCGAAAAGAGTGAACCCACGTTCGTTACCCTCTTCATAGGCCGTCCATTCTGCTGTTTTCTATGTACCATCAAAATCTAACGGGAGTGTCCCAGCAGGTCACCTGGCCATGCATGCGTTCTGCCCTGTCCTCGCTACAAGGCAAGCCTTCCTCCTCCCACATGATTGTGGGCACATGTCCCTGCCGGACTGGCGGTTCCTTTCCTAGCCTGCTGGTCTGCTGGCATAAGGAGCCTGAAGTACTTGGGGGCAGCATGTGTAAGAGTGTCTTGTTGTGTTCCTAGAGCTGTGGTTATAGGAGCACACATTTTTCAAGTAGGCTGCTGGAAATGGTAGCAAGTTGTTCCACTCTTACTTCCAATTCTCTGTAGCCGGATCCTCTATCCATGTCATCTGTGTATTGAGGGCACTGTGCCAGATAAGGGTCCTTGATTTCCAGTGTCTACCACATCCTGATGTGTGGCTACGCAGGGTATTAATCTCCAAGATGGCTTTGATTTAAGATGTTCTGTCTTTAAAATGGCCAGGCACTACTCTGTCAGACCAACAGTTTCTGGATGATGTAAAAGATGAAAAGGTTAAATTCGTCATATGCCCACTACCTCACCTTTTCTTAAGAAAACTGGTTCGATTCATACATCCCATAATGTTACATGGGATTTCCTGTTACTGGTGAATCCCAGTCCTTGGCCAGTGGTGTTAGCTAAGGTTCTTTGGGTGCCCGAAGTCTGCATCAGGAATGTGTATCAGAATCAGGAACCACTGCCCCTTCCAAGCTGGAAGGTATCCAAGGTAATTTACCTGTCCCCAAGGGCTCAGTGGTGTCCTTGACAGAGCGGCATATCGGGGCTTGGTGTTAGTCTCTGCTGTTGGCAGACCACTCAGCAGTGGCAATGACGGGTTTGGCCTTGGTGAACGGGAGCATAGACTGCTGGGCCCCTGCGTAGCCTCAGTCCTATAGTGCCGGGCTTCTCTGCACCTGAGCTCGTTGCATCCACAGGTGACCAGTGGCAGAGGCCAGCTGATAGCCCCCGGCATTCTGAAGCAGACCCTCTCTTTTGGAGTTGATGTACATTTCAGTTCATATGTTGTTACATTTCTTGTCCACCACGATCACTCATTCACATCCCTCTTCCCCAGACCTCCTTACCCTGATTGTTTTCTTGTCCACTGCAACATAACAAGCAGTCTCAGTGATTATAATTTAGTTGTCGTGACTTTGTGGTTTGGCTGGGGCTCATCTGGGGGAAAGGGAAGCTCTTCTCCTCATGTTGCTTGGAGTGTGTTGTACAGTTACAGTTGGAGGTGGTCAGAGCTGCATCTGGGGCTGGGCCGATGTCTGGTGCTGCAGTGCTGCTGTGTGGCCTCTTGTGTTGTCTCAACTAAAGAGAGAGGAAGTAGAAGCTGCCTTGCCTTCTTAATTCCTGGGTTCAAAGAGCCCAGAACATCAGCTCTTTCCCATTCTGTTGTCAGTATAATTATGGGTGCACCCCAGATTCAGTGGGGCATAAACTATCTCAGATGGGAGCAGCAGTACCTGCAAACAGGGTTGGATAGAATTATTCAAGGTCGTTTTTGAAGAACATCTCTCATAGTCCAGGCTCTGGGCACAATTTACATCCCTGCTACATACAAAGCAACCAACCCCTTCCTCCAACACCAGAGTCTTATTTCAGTATGGCACCAGCTTGAATCTAGGAGCTCATTTTATAAATCAGTTGTGAACACTGATCAGGCTTCTCAGGGGTATTTGCTTAGGTGTGGCTCCAACTCCCACGGAGCGGTTGCTCTCACTCTAGAGAACTATAACTAAACGGATAAGGAACTTGCGTTCACCATTCACCCAACACACAATGGTGAGGCAGAGATGGGAAAATCAGGATAGACTAAAGCAGGGAACACAGCCTTCAGTGATTCATCGTAATTGGAAATCTAGCCAGACGAAAGTTCCCAGTCCTTGATGACAGTCCAGTCCTGAGGTCCACCAAGAGTTCCTGTGCCTCAGGGTTCTATGTCACCCTTCCTTTTCCATAGTATACGGCCTCACTTTGGAGCCAAGCAATGTCCTTGGCCTGTAGAAGTTGGGGGCTCAGAGACCTTTCTTGGTGGTGGTGTTGTTGTTACAAACTGTTTCTATGCCTTTCAGTCCAGATCCTTTAAAAACAATGTGCATTTCTTTAGAAACAAATTATAATCAACTTCATTTGGTTATTTTTTTACTTAGTAGTTAATTTTTATTTTATTTCATGAAGATTAGAATTGACATACAGATAAACATGTTTTCACTTCTGCTCATCCCCTTTTCAGGTGATCTAAACAGTTTGCTAAGAACTAAATGTGGGAAACAAAACTTTAATTACTTGCAAATGGAATTGTGTGCATAGCAAATATGAGGAATTTACGGATTAATTATGGTTAATAAGAGAATTAAGTATGGTCAACTAACAAAATAATCAGTATATAATAATGATCACATCTTTGTTTCTTAACATTTCCAGAGCAGGTTTCTATATATTTACAATATCAGTATTTTTCCCAAGAGCAACTAAAACTATGAACAATCATGAAAAATGTAAAAGGCCTTTAGGGACAAAACTTTGAAACTTTATTGAACAATATGGAAGAGCTATTCCAATAAATAACATAATGATGACAATACTTTCCCTATTTAATAAAAAAATGAGTGGATATAACGTAGTCTGTTTAGATAAAAGAATATCATCTGTCAATAAAAGTGAATGAACTATAAATGCTTGCATAAAAAACTTCAAGCAGGGAATATATACTATTGAATTTTAAAAGTAAGATGCAATGTACAAAAATAGGTAAAACCTTAAAAATAAATATATTGTTTGAGAATATCCTGTACAACTCCACTTGGTAAAGGCCATACTTGTGTTCTTTTCTGAAACACGCATTTGTGAAGCTGCTAGGGGACAATATCCTTACTATTCTTAGAAATCCTATTATTTGGTCAAGAGGGTCTGTGAGACGCACCCTTAGGATTCATGGAAATCTTTCTGTTTCACTGAAACGCTCCATGAAGGTTCAATACAATATCTTATGATCCCACCCTTGATTTGAACTTTATGCTGAAGCATGTTTATACTGAGCCATGTTTATCTTCATTGTCCCGGATTTGAATTTTGTTTTGCTTTTTTTTCTTTATTTCATGACAGGGTCTCATCATGTAGTCCAGGCTGGCCTTGAACTCAGGACGATCCTGCTGCCTCAGCCTCCCCAGTGCTGGGATTACAGGCATGTGTTACCACACCCAGCTTAGATTTGATATTTTTTTCTCCTTGAGTCCATTTCTTGGTGGTTTTCTTTTTTTCTTTTTTTTTTTCTTTTTTTTTTTTTTGTGGTGCCGGGGATCGAACTCAGGCCCTTCTGCTTGCAAGGCAAGCACTCTAATCACTGAGCTAAATCCCCAGCCCCTCCTTGAGTCCATTTCTTACCTGAAGAAGCTTTTGTCATCCAGAGAGACTGGCAGTGAGAAACAGTGTTGCTTTCGTATCTAGTAAATCCCGATCCCTTTACATTTTCTCTAAGTTCTATTTGAAGACTGTGTACATTGTTTTCTTATTTTACTCCTCACATGACTTTTCATAGGTAGCTAAAAACAAAAACAAAAATGAAACAAAGCCAGTTGGCACTTTCAACAGTCTGCCTATAAATATCCTCCCCGGACCCGCCAGTTCCTTAGGCGGCACTTCTATTTCCCAACTACTGCAGGTGATAGTTTCGCCCAGTCTTCTTCGCCTGTTTGCGTCGTACCTCATGAGACTCGGGTCCCTCTCCCCTCAGCTCCCAATAGCAATTTCATCCTGTCTTCCAGGGATTTGCTAATAGTCTCTTTAAGGACCTCCATCTTCAGCCTGACCCCACATCTGATTTCACAGGTTTTCATTTCTTAAGGCAGACACCATCTCCAAGGTCTCTTTTATGTATTTATTGTTGGGTAAGCAAACACTATAAAATTCAGGGGCTTGATGCAGTCCCCACTTTATTGCATCTCTTGGTTCCATGAGCTGGCTGGGGCTCAGCTAAGCAATGCCCAGACATCCGGCAGTGCCCTTTCTCGCTGTGGGTCCCATGTAAAACCAACAGCTTTTTGTGGTGGAAGCAGTATTCTTGACTATGAAACCCAAAGACGGCTTAGCAGGCATTTTGCCATTTTCTTAGTGGTGGGATATGTGAAACACAAATAATTTGCCAATTACTTTTGGAAGGGTTGGTTCAGCCTGCAGGATTCCTCCGACCTTCGCAGATAGTGTGGATCTCTGTGGGATTTGTTTTGGGACCACGTGTCTCTTCACAAGGCCTCCAGTGTACTTGGATTTCTGGTGTATTGGTCTACCTGACATGATGTCATTAATGGAGTGGCACTGGGCAGAAAGAAGGTGCAGAAAGTCCCTCCAGGCATGCTTATGACAAGGGGAGAGAGACTCAACATGCCTGGAGCTGGGCTGGAAGTGTACTCTGTGTCTGTCCCAAAGGAGTGCAGACAGCGACCTTCCTTCTTGGCAGGAGGGCCACAGGCCATACGCCTGAGGCCACATCAGTGCAGGTACGTTGGGGTCCCTGCTTGACAGAATTGTGGCAGTCCACTCTTATCCTCCAGGACCCATCCGTTTTGGTAAAGGCTTGGCTAAATGCAGATGTGATGAGGACTAGTCTTCAGATCTTTGAGGGTGTCAGAAATTTCTGCCACTCTCCTTGCAACGGGGTATTGTTTTTTATGTCTAGCCAAGCTGGGGGTGAGGGAAAGCAGTTCCAGAACCTCCATTCCATCTTTCCCATTAGGACAGCTTGTGCTCCAAATGCCCAAAGAGCCAGCGAGAGGACTTCTGCCAACTACTAAGCACGTTCATTCCAGTTCTGCATTTATGCGTCCAGTCTGCTAAGGACCGTGAAGCCAGGACCCTGTTTACTACCTGGCTTGAGGGATGTGATGACAATGTTCAAATCCTAGGCCCAACATACCTTGAAACGTTTGGGAATTCCTCTTTTCTTAGTGTTCCCAAGTCACTGGCATATGTCCTTTGGGGGAAAGGACTTGGGGAGTCGTCATCATCTATATTGCTGTGAGCGACAGGATTCTTCCTACCCTTTAGTCAGTGGGTTCCCAGCCTGAATAGTGACTCGGTTCCAGAACCAAGGCAGAGTATGATAATTTTTTATTGGTGTGACCATTCTCAGTCGCCTGAGGATCCGTTGTTGATTCCTTTTGATTGTACAGTCTGAGCGATATGCTTATTGGCTGCTCATTCATCATGTTCCTATCCATGCTGTGTTCTCTTAGCCACCCCACATCTTCATGGATCAGACCTCTCCCCTCTTCAATCTAACCTTGCCAGTCATCTGAGTAATTGTCCGCAATCTGCCTCTATTGCTGCAGGGCTCTGTCATCCCCATAGCTAGCAGGGAGCCTCATTCTGTAGCCCACACCTGAAGAGGATAACCACACTGACCTTTACAGGGATGTTGGTGTCCCTCACTCTACTGCCTTAGTAAACACATGTTCCTTGGGGCCCACTCACAGAACACATTTGTTAGGTAGGTTTCCTGGCCTGACATCATTCATAGTTCCCCCTTTATCCAGGATTTTGTTTTCAGCAATTTCAGTTACATAAGGTCAACTGTGGTCTGAAATATTAAAAGGAAAATTCCAGAAGCAATCCTAAGCTTTAAATTGCATACAGTTGTGAGCAGCTTGAAGAAATCTCCCGCTGTCCTGCCCCATTCTGTCCAGGATATGACTCACCCCTTTGTCCAGCTTATCCATCTTACACACTACCTGCCTGTGAGTCATTAGTAGCCATCTCAGATGGCTGATAGACCGTCATGGTATCACACTGCGCATGTTCAGGTAACCCTATATTCCTTAATAATGGTCCCAAAGTGCAAGTGTAGAGATGCTGGCAATCCAGATATGCCAAAGTGAGATCATCACATACTTCCCTTAAGTGAAAAAGTAAGCGTTTTCAGCTTGACAGGAAAGAAAAAGAATTATATAATGAGGTTGCTAAGACCTATGGAAAGGCCAAATCTTTCATCCATGAAATTGTGAAGAAGGAAAAAGAAATTTGGGCTAGTTTTGTTATTGTACCTCAAGCTACAACAGTTATGGCCACACCATGGTAAGTGCTTCGTGAAGTGGGAAAAGAATTATATTTGTGTGTGTATGTACAGGGTTTCATCCTGTGGGGGGTCTTGGAACATATCGCCTGAGGATAGGGCGAGAGAGACTGTATTTCCACATATTCTATTTTCCTGAATCTTTTGACCCTTTGTTTGCTATGGAAGTTGTCACTTCTTGTCTCCTAGTTAACGACTAGTTCTAGAAGCTTCTGAGAACTTGTAGTGCGTGTGAGCCATCTGCCAGGATGCTGTCAGGGTTAAATACTATTTCACAGCATGGTGTTCCATTTGCTCAACTCTCCTTCATCCAGCTTCGTCTACCCACCTTAGTCCAACACCCTCAGCATCAGTCTCAAACACAGATGGTTCCCAATTTACGATGGTTCAATTTAAAATTTTTTGACTTGGTGATGGTGCCAAGGTGATATTTATTGAGTAGAAACCATACTTCAAATTTTGATCGTTTCCTGGGCTAGTGATAGTGGTAAGATTCTCTCTGGAGATGCTGGGTAGGGGCAGCAAACCAGCTCCCAGTGAGCAGCACAATATAATGGAAACAACTGGTTCTCTCTGTGTACTGTTTGCTATGCCTGGCAAGGTTAGGTGGGTTTGGTAAATTAAGCATTCGGTGTACTTTCCATTGCTGACATTTTCAGGTTATGATAAGTTTATCAGGATGTGATTATACTGAGTTCTCTGATGGCTTCTTCTGGTCCATGTTAACTCGGTCCTGTGGCTCCTTTGGGGGTCTAATCACTTCTCTCCCTCAGCAGGCTTCTTTATGCCATGACTTAACCCTACTTGTTTTTCTGATGGCCAGGAGGAGAGGTGGGGATGGACCCCAGGGGGATGCCTGTGTCTCGTAAGGCGCGAGGCTCTGTGTCACCTTCAAGCAAGAAGGGAGCACTGGCCCTTGATAGGTGTGCACCGTCAGGCCTTGTGCCATGGACGTTTTAGTGATTGTTACCACTACCTCAGGTCGGTTCCATGCTAATGTGCAAGTGAAAGGTCTTCAGTGCTTGCCAGCCAGAGGGTGATCCAGTCCTAAGATCTTCTTTTAAGGCCGCCTTCCTAGAACCACTTCTTGCCCTCTGCTGCAGGTCAGATGCCCTGAGGAACAGACACTCGGATTTGCATGTAGGAGTTGAGTGGGGAGGATTTTCGGAAATGACTTTGAGGAAGCAAGGGAAATACTATTGCCGGGAAGGAACAGTTGTTTTGTGAGCCGCTGGCAGCCAGTGAGGACTCTGGAGAGTGGCTACAACCTGCACGGTCCCCCATAAGAGGCCCTAGTATTCATTGCACATCATCTAGGGTTTCTTCTTTATTACTTTCCCTTTTGTATTTATCATTTCCTCCTGCCTTCTTAAAGTCATTGCTGTTTTTATTCTCTTCACTTATTAAATTTGTAAAGTTATTAGGTTTATATGTTTTATTTTTTTTAAAAAATCATGAGATAAATTTAGCTCTATACTTAATGAAGATTTGACATATAATGTTTCCCTTTTCATTATCTTCTACTACTCTGTAATCATGTTTTTTTTTCACTTCAGAGTTATTTAGGAGTGGTTCAGATTTTTTTGAGGTGGTTAGCTTTTCTCAAAATTAATTTCATTTATTTATGAGTATATTGCTGGGTAGTCAGAAAAATGTGGCCAATATAGAGTCTTCTGCTCTTGCAATTTATTAAAGTTTTATTTGTTTTCCGTTAAGTTTGTATGTATTTGGTTCACACATACCAAAGAAGATATAAAATAACAGAATGTAATTGAACCTGAAATAACATATTTGTGTGTAATGAAATACATGATCGACAGTGTACTTGGAAGAGTATATATATCTTTCTCTTTCTTTGTCTCTATATTAGCAAAATTTCTGGTACAAGAAATGAATCTGAGAACAGTACAGAAAAGAAATGGTTTTCTTTGTTCTTTTAGCATCTTTAATGATTGGGAAAAGCGACAGGATGACAAATTTCTACATTTTTTTCATAAATTTTGACTATTTACCATTAGATTTTAAAAATAATTCTGAGTATTTATTGGTTTTTAAAATCAAGCTGTTAGTTATTTGTGTAATAAGCACGAGTGTTTCCAAGACAACATTGTATTATGTTTGGCTTTGTCGAGGTAAAATGAAGCAACACACGAGTTTTATTTTCAGACTCCACACTCAAGTGTTGTAGGTTTTTGAAGTCAGTAAAGTAGTCGGGATGGAAAGCGTGTGACTTTTGATTATGCTGGTTTGAGGCAGAAAGAAGATGGAAAAGAGGGCAAGAAGTTCTTCACTACAGTAATGATTTCAGATTCAACTTTCAGTGCTTTAAAATTGAAATTTCTAAAGGTTTATACTCATTTATAGTATCAAATTTATAAATTGCAACTATCCACTAAAATCCTGTTCTAAAGTTTAAAAAAAAATCCTATCTTTCCTCTCCCTTTATTTTATTTTCTCTACCTTTTGTTTTTAGGGGAGTTTATTTGAATAAATGGTGTATAATTAAGATATTCTCCCAGTTCAGTTACCTTACCAGTTGTACTATTACCATTTTCTTAACACCTCTTTCCTTCCTCAGTGAATTTGTGTTCTTCTTTTATTGATTATGAATTTTTTACATGTTCTAATGTCTGTTTTGGTCAACATGTATTTTTTCTTTGTTTTGTGTTTTAACATGTCTATATACATATATATATATATTTTTTTTTTTTTTTTTTGGTTCTGGGGATCAAACTCAGGACCTTGGTGCTTGGTAGGCACGTGCTCTACCACTGAGGTAAATCTCCAAGCCCTAACATATCTATTTTTTTAACATGTCTATTTTTGTGTCACTTCCACATTGTTTAAATTATTGAATGTTCATAATATCTTTTGTATCCAGAAAAACAACCATTTTCGTCTTAACCCAGTACCTCACATTCAATTAATCATCTTTTTCAAAAATTTCTTAGTGACTCCTATTTTCTTTCCAGATGTTTCCCAGATTTTTTTCCCCAAAGTTTTGCTGTATTTTCTAAATAGAGTTGCAATATTTATTGTGCTTGAAATTTAACTTTGAAAGATTTGACATTTTAATAGTATTGAATTTTGTCATCCAGGGACCTGGTATATCTCTCTGGCTGTAGCATTTTGAAACAGCTCAGCTACATAATATACTCATTTTATGCAAATCACGTATTGTTTACACCCAGCTGGGGTAGATCCAGGTTTTATGGGGCCTACTGCTTATGCAATTTTTGAGGCTCTTTTTTATTTTTAAGGAAAAAGAATACAAAATTAAGTTCTGGATCTTAGAAGAAGCCCAAAATAGGCTCCAGGGCTGCCCTTGTTTTGCAGGCAGTGGTTTCTTCTGTGGTCTTCAGGATGATGCTTTGTGTGATTTTATTTGTTTTTGTTTTTGTTTTTTTGGTGCTGGGGCTCAAACTCAGGGCCTTGTGCTTGCAAGGCTAACACTCTAACCACTGAGCTGAATCCCCAGCCCTGATTTTATAATTTTAATGTTATCTCTCATTTTTGTTAGGAACAAAAAAGCTATTCACCAAGATATGAAAATACTTTAAAAATTTTTCTACTTTTGGAATTTCTATACAAATAATCACACTACATACAACAACCACTAATTTTTGTATTGTCCTCTATCATGTTTTCCCTGCATCTTTAATGTTTTGAGCAAAAGAGCTGTACACTGTGGGTAATTAATAATTGTGTGTTGGGGATGGCTAATAAATGAACCAAAGGCGTATATGAATCTCGTGTTCAGAAAATATGCTTCAAGTGGGACATAATTTTGTCCATACTGCCAAATAGATACTACAGGCTCTTACCTTTCCCTTAAGGGGATACATTTTATTGGAGCATCTAAAAATATACATGGGGTTGGGGATTTAGCTCAAATGGTAAATCTCTATTGCCTAACTAGCACAAGGCCCTGAGTTTGATCCCCAGCGCCAAAAAAATGAAGCAAAAAGAAAACAAAAACTTTCCATCACGGTTTGGGTGTTGCTTTCACTTGTTTTACTAATTTTTGTGCTGCTGGGGATTGAATCCAGGGCCTTGCACATGCCAGGCAAGTGCTCTACCACTGAGCTGCACCCCCAGCCAGATTGGGTGTTTAGTATCATTTAATGCTCTAAACTCAAGGTATATTTATAGAAACTTTGCAACAACTTTCATACCAGAAATTATTCCAGAAACCTTGTATTTGGCCTAGATTCTTGTACCAAAAATAGATTGCCAAAATGGGCAGGAGAGTGTCCTAATGAAACAGCTTGAGACCATGAGTCAATAACTAGGTCAAAAATGTCTCACTAGGGACTTATTCTCTTTACAAAACAAATGGGAAATATTGGAAAAGTTATTTAGGATATGACTCCTACCACTACTGAATTTTATAAGATCAAAGACCCGATTTTTATAGGCCACTTGAAAACTGCATGCTTTAGAAATTTCAGAAGAGAAGTCATTTATAATTTCTGCTTTACTGTCTTGCTCTCTAATACGTTTGACCTTTATTGTAAGGTATTATGACAGAAAGATGTTATTTATTAGTTAATTGATTTAGCTGTCTTTGTGGCTGGTACAAGTTTGGGAAAACACACAATATCCTACATTGTCTAGAGAGTCCCATCAAAAGCCAGCTAGGTGTGTGACAGTCGGAGTTGATGTCACCATCATTGAAATGGTAATCATAATTCTTGTTTTATTTGTTGTTTATTTGTTTTGCAGTGCTGAGGATCAAACTTGGGGCCTCCCACATACCAAGCAAGAGCTCTGCCCCTGAGCTACATCCCCAGGCCCCAGCCATAATTCTTAATTATCCAAATGATCAAGAATACAGGGATGTTTTCAGTTAAGACTTGGTTTTTACTAACCTAAGACGTCTATTCACCATAAAGAATGCTTAGACTGTTGCAATTAGAACTGCTAATTAAATTAAATGTAGGTTAACTAAATGTTTGTGACATGGGCTTAAGAAGCGACATGGTCAAATACACAAACCTTAAGTGGCATTAATTAGCACACCGTTAAGGTAGAGTGGAAACTTACAGATGCTCTTTAAATAGTTTTCTGTTAATATGATTAACATAAAAAACAGTCGAAACCATATACTTTATCTGTGCTTTCAGAATTGGTAACTATGGCAAAATGGACAAGATTTTTCTTCCTTTTTTTAATGTATTGGGATTTTGGACATTTCTTCTTGTAAATCTAACCCTTTCCCCCTTCCATGTAGACTTTTTTAGGAATAAAAAAGTTGTTATTGCGAAGTAATGCAAAAGAAAGTATCTCTTGAGGTGCACAATACATGGGCAGCTGAAATGAACAGACCCTTCTCAGATGAAGAAGTAGAAATGGCAAATAACCATATGAAAACATGTTCAACATCACTGGTATTTGAGATATGCAGATTTAAAAAGTGCTGAGATTCCATCTCACTCCAGAAAGAATGGCTGTTTTCAATAAATCAGCCAGTAGCAAATACCTGAGGAGCTGTGGAGAAAAAGGAACCCTTCTCCACTGTTGGTGGGAATGCAGACTGGTGCAACCGCTATGGAAATCAGTGTGGAGATTCCTCAGAGAACCAGAACTAGAGATTCCATTTGACCCAGCTATTCTTCTTCTTGGTATCCTCCCAAAAGAATTAAAAGCATCATACCACAGTGATATATGCACACCCATGTTTATAGCGGCACAGTTTGTAATAGCTAAATCTTGGAAACAGCCCAAATGCCTATCAACCGATGAATGGATGAAGAAGATTTTGGTTTTTATACAATGGAGTACTACTCTGCCATAAAGAACAATAATCTTGAGACATTTCTATGTAAATGGATGCACCTTGAGACCATACAGACCATACTCTTAAGTGAAATAAATCGGATGCACATGTTTAAATACCACATTGTTTCTCTGGTGCGAGAAACTGAAAGTATAAATAAGGACTAAAATGTACTATATTGGGCAAGGGAAGAAAATGTCCAAATGGGAAAGGGAACAAGGGAGGGGAAGGGGGAAAGGAACAGAGGGACAAGAGAAAAAAAGAATAGAAGGAAAAAAATGGAAACAAAGTTTTTGTAAATAAGGAGAGAAGAGGGGTTGAAGGGAGGGGAGGGGAATGGGAAAAAAAGGAGCAACAAGATACAAATTCCTGATGATGAATGTTATCACTATGTATATCTAAAATGAATCATTAAAAAAAAAGATCAAAAGCCTAAATCTGGAGCTGGGGGTGGGAGCCTATGCTGTAATCCTAGCTACTCAGGAGGCTGAGGCAGGAGTATCTTTTAAACCCGGCGTTCAAGGCCAGTTTAAGCAACATAACCAAAACCCAATCTTGGAAGGAAGGAAAGAAGGAAGGAAGTTGGGAAGGAAGAAAAAAAAGGAGACCTCAATTTAGAGGAAAACAGCTGAAAACCCAAATCAAATGTGACAACCCTTAATCACGTCAAGTGTTAAGTGGCTAGAAAAAAGAGAAATGAGCAACAGTGTAGTGTTACATCCCTTCTGCGGGAGAGCTTTAAATTGGATGTTGGACCAACACTGTGGTTGCTTCAGCCTTGAGCTTTTATCATTGTCTAGTTTTTAAAGCAGAACATGTGGTGTGGTCTCTTAGAAGCTCTTTAATTTTTAAAAAGCCCCAGAAAGCCCTTAAGTGTGACTTAATTAAACTTCAAATCAACTTTAGACGTGTATCTGACAGTTTTCAAAAGACCTGGGCAGCCTGTGCTCACTGGATGCGATCATCTCTGATGTTCTCATCTGCAAGAGTTCCCACCCAGGCCAGTTCTGACTTGGCTAGTGAGGCTGGAAACAAGTGTGGGTACTTTGGGTTGACACGATAGTATGTGGGGGTGCTGCTGGCACTTAGAGGAGTGGGCCAGGACCCAAAGCTCAACGAAAAATTCCCCTGCTTGATTAGAGTTTCAAAAGATGCTCTGAACAATATCCTATTAAAATCTGGGGTTGGAGGTTGTTTGGGTGGTGCTGAGGATTGAACCCCGGGCCTTGCACATGCTAAACAAATGCTCTACCTCTGAGCTACATCCCCAGTCCAGTGCCTTGTTACAAACCTGGCATTAGTATTTTAACGCACATGTGAGTTGGTGGCCCTTGAGTACGAAAGAATAGTAAAAAGTTTTACAAGATGCTACCCCAAAGGGGTCCTAATTTAGAAAAAATCATTGTAGAAGGGGAACTGTAAGTGACCCAATGATATTGTACCCAAATTACTGAAAAACGCCCTCTGCAGAATCTATCTTTAAAGTTCTGTTATTTTGTCCATCAGAGGGTTTTTTATTTTGCTATAATTTGATATTCTAAAAGATCACATATTATTTATCTTGGTACCTAAATTTAAATTTTAAGGAGCCCTTAAATTTTGTGCCCAACACTCACTCAAAGTGAGCGGCTCATTCCTCTCGTTACCAGGTGGGCAGTTAGCTGAAAAAGATTTTAGTACAGCGGTGCAGTTGGTGTAAGAGTAAGAAGATTCAATTGTGTCCTGTATTAAGGAGAGTTGAGAACCCTTTTACTAGACTAAGATGCCAAATATTAAGTGGCACATGAAATACACACTGTATTTTATTAATAAGTGTTATTTTGATCTTCTTATTATTGCCATTCTACACTTTTTTGTTGCATAAGTTACTAATGAGAAAGTCACTTCTTAAACTCACTTGTCTCAATGCCATAACTGTTCTCAGTCTCGCTGATATGTCTCTGCCACTGATCACACACCTTCTCTGCAGTCTCGTATTTACTTTCTTCTGAGGTTGAGCTTTTCTCATTGTCTATGTTTTAAAGCAGAACGTGCAACACTCACAGGCGTGGTGGCTTTTGAAAGATGTGGTCCCAGTCTTCAGGTACTACAAGTTAATTATATGCTTTGATACGTGGTGGAACTTGGAAATAATTAATGTTTTCTATACTCAAACAGGGAATTATTTTGATTTTATACTTCAGATAAGGCTGAGCTCATTTTTGAGAATATTGTATGTCCTCTGTAATTTGTGTATGTTATTTTTCTTATTATATACGGACAACTCTGATGCATTTTTACTTCTCCTAGCACTATTTTTTGTTTAGTTCTAGTACCTCTGTTCATTTCAGGGTACCTCTTTTATGGAATGACTTCTTATCGCCTCTTAAGTCAAAATGTAATTATTAAATCAATGGAAAGATTTGGCTATTTTAATAGACCTTTTAGCGTAGTGATATATAAACATTTACGTATCAAAATACATACTTTATGAATTACTTTCTTTTTTTCTTTGTTAAATTATTGTTAATAAGGTAGTTACATATTATCTGACAGATTCATTTCAAGGTATGTGATAGGCTTTGTTTTCCAAGATGATACAACAATGGCTTCTGCCCAAATGTTGTTTTTGTTTTTGTTTTTGTTTTTGTTTTTAACAACGTAACTCCACCATCCCAACATCAGTTAGAGTTTGTTCTCCTGTTCCTTGAATATGGGCTGGTCCTGCGACCCACTTTAATCAGCAGAATACAGGAACAGGGATGCTGTCTAACTTTGGGGGCATTGGCACTTAGGTGTTTGTAGCTTCTAGCTTTGCTTCTCGGACAGTATGTGTGTGTGTGTGTGTGTGTGTGTGTGTGTGTGTGTGTGTGTGTGTGTTTCCTGAGGACTGAAGCCAGGGCCTCTCACGTGCTAAGTGTGTCCTCCACTGCTGTGCTACATCCTTGGCTGCAACACTTCCTCTCAGGGCCCAGTGGTATGAAGCAGCCCCGGAAGTCACATGGAGAGGTCCAAGACCAATGGCCCCAGCTGAGCTCCCAGCTAGCAGCAGTCTAGCACCAACTGCCGGTTACATGAGAAAGGACATTTTAATGTTTTAGGTGTCCCTGAGCCCTAGCTGACATCATTTGAAGCAGAACTGCTAGGTCAACCCACACAGCTATGAGAATAACCATCTCTTTGCAATGCTTTATTTCACTCTAATAGATAAATAGGTTACCAAAAAGAAGTTATTGCAGAATATTTGTTATAAAAACTGTGACTATTAAAATTTACATTATTGAGAGTCGCTGTCACAAGCAGTAACACTTTTCTTTCTTTTTTTTTATTTTTGGTGCTGAGGAGCAAACTCGGGGCCTTGTGCTGGCAAGGCGAGCACTCTAACCACCGAGCTAAATCCCCAGTCCACACTTTTCAATTGGGACTTTTAAAAGTTCAATGACTTGACTCTTGTAAAGGTTTATTTTTTCCAACTGGAGATCACTTGAGTTAAAAACTGATCATTCCCTAGATTTAAAGAGAACCAATAAGGCTGAAGTTTGCCACATCAATTTCTGCATTTTTCTTATTTTCCCTCATTTTAAGTGAGAAATGAATTATTTTCTATGAGAAGACAAAAACATAGCTAGAGTTAACTGTAAGGCAGTGGTTGTCGTCCATGGGTTGAAAACTGAGATTGCTGGATCCTTGTGCTCACTAGTCACTCATTGTCTGTGTGCTGATTCTCAAGTGTATACATGTGTCACCTTTCCCACTACTGGGATAAAATACCTGACACTTGCAATTTAAAGGAGGGAAGGTCCATTTGGATCATGGTTTCAGAGAGGTCAGTCCATGGTAGGCTGGCTCCAAGGCAGAAACATGATGGCAGAAGGCCCAGCAGAGGAAGCTGTCTAACCCACGGAAGCCAAGAAACAGAGCAGGGGACTGGTGCCCAAGGCACACCCCAGTGACCTACCTACAGCACATTCAGCTGTGAATATTGGTGGATTAAGTCACTGAGGAGTATAGAGCCTCTCTAGGAGCCTCTTAATCAGTCGAATTGACAATTACTATTAACTGGCATGAATTTATGCAAAGGCACTACCATTTCATTGTAAGATTTCTTTTGGAAATCTTCTGACATCAAAACAGAGTTCTCAGACTTGAAATGTTGGGAAAACCTCTGCTGGAGTGGCCTAAGTCCCATTGCTAATGGATTTGTAGTGCTAGGATTCCTTCCAATGAATCACTGACTGCTGTCTTCTTGGTTTCTGGACCTTGAAATCATTTGGCTTCTTCCCTGTGAACTGAACGATGAGTTAGGGAAACACATTTCATAGAAAATTTTGAGAAATTTCCATGGCCTTCATAGGGAAACAAAGCCCTTAATAAGCCATCCTAAAGAAATTACTTCAATTTTAGAAAACACAAACTTTTGTATAAAGTCCGAAAGTTTGGTGGGGGTATCATAAGTAATTTAGAGTAAATGGAGGATCTAGTAGATACACATGCATGACCAGAAGCTGTAATAATTTATGGTATTTGACTGGGATGCTGTTTACAAATAGGGATGATTCTGGAAATCCCAAGTCAGTAAATGCTATTTATTGAATTTGGTAGAATAAATGTGATCTTTAAGAGTAAAGATTAAAAAAAAAAAGAATAAAATGAGTAAAGACAGCAGAACATCTGTTCTTGTTGAGCAGCGACATTAGATTTGCCAACCCTCGTGGGGATTAGGTTGACGTTATTAGCCCCGGAGAACTCCAATGCGTGCAACTGAGTATGTTTATTCATTTGACCCTCTACATTCAAGGATTCAAAAGTATAGTTAGGCCTACTAGCATTTGCATTTGTACTGAACATGTAGAGACTTTTTCCCTTGTTATCATTCCCTGAACAGTGTAGTGTAATAAGTATTTACACAGACTTTACATTGTATTCAGTATTATAGTGCTCCAGAGATGATTTTGAATATGCTGGACATGCATGTAGGTGTTATGTAAATGCTACACTATTTTACATAAGGGACTTGAGCACATGAGGATTTTGGTATCCTGGAACCATCCTCTACAGATATTGGGGTATGACCATCTATCACAACAGGAATAAAAACAAGGTGAGACTCACACTGAAGTGATTTCGTGTACTTAGTGTTCTTTTTTGTTCTTTGTTTTTTGTTTTTGAGACAAGGTCTCACTATGTAGTTCAGGCTGGTTTTGAACTCACTATGTAGCGCAGACTGACTTCAAATTTGTGGTAGTCCTTCAGCCTCAGCCTCCCAAGTGCTGAGATGACAGGTGTGCACCACCACACGTAACACACTTATTGTTCTTATTCTCTGATATGGATGACTGACATTTTCTTAATTTAATAGGGCTTGAAAATGCTTGATGCTATTTTCATTCATCTATAATAAAATCTAAGCAAATTCAGTGTGTTTACTGTGTAATGTCATTTTGAAGATGAGCACTATAGTGCTCCCTGCAGGCTGCCATCACTAGCGTATCTAGGGGGACTGTTGACTGTCAGCTAAGTACTTCTTGCATTTTAAATAATGTCCTCTTCCCCTCATAAATTACAAATAGACACAGAGGCACAACAATGTCAAAAGAAAGAGTTTAAAAGAATTATGTTGCGATTCTTCAGTGCAAGAAAAATTAGAGAACTGTTTTAAATTAATTTACATCAGTCTTGGAAGAGACTTTAGCTAATATGGGTCTATAGGTGTTTTTCCTTTTTTAATTTTTCTTTCTTTATTTCTCTATTTTGGCGCTGGAGATCAGTTTTTCCTTTTTTGTAAATGTCAGTGGCCAAAAGAAATTCATCAGCTTTTTCATTTTGCTAAGTAAAAACAATCCAAGGAAGAAGTAGGATTAGGGAGGGGAAAAGGAGGAAGAAAAGAAAAACTGCTATCTATTATCATCACTATTCTGTAAGAAAGGAGCCAATCTCAGAATATATCGCAGTCTTTTAAACTGAAAGTTGGCTTAATGAATAGCTCACTATAGGGTTCTTATCTCCTTACTGTCCTGTGGACTGGTAAACATTTAATGATAGATGATTATTGGTTCACACACCTTCCTTGGGAACCACGGATCTAGGCCAATCTCTTCATTTTACAGATGAGCAAATTAAAATTTATCTCCAAAGTAGACAGAAACATACTTTAAGACCTGTATTAAAGTTGATTTATAAAGTGAGTTCCTCCCCTTTTATTATAAGCAAGAACATTCTGCTTCAGCTCCCTGCTCATTTTGGCCAACATGGTATTAGAGATCACTACTAAGGGCCCAGTAATCATATATAATAATCACTAGACTTCCTTGCTGATTATCTCAAAACAATCCTGTCTTTCTGGTGAGCAATAGCTTCTTTTCCTTTATGTTTTCACTGAAGTAATCCATGAAAATATATTCCCCTGATCTAAAACTTCGCTGCTTCAGCTGCTAGTGCCATTAGCCAGGAAAGTCAGGCCACTTATTCACATTAGCTAGGTTGAAGTGTGACTAGAATTTGAACATCTATATTTTATAATTTTGTTCACAGGACATAAAAGACTTTTCATGATCTTTGAATCTTGACATAGGTCTTAGCTACTTTTTTCATCACTGGGACAAAATATTTATCACTCACAACCTAAGGAAGAGGTTTATTTTGACTCACATCTTTAGTCTGTAGTTGGCCATGTCCGAGGCAGGAAGGCATGATAGAAGGGTCTGACGGAGGACAGCTGCCCGTGTCATGGCAGTTGGGAGAGAGATGGGAGGAGCCAGGGAGGGAAACAGATGCTTCTAGGTCCTGTCCCCAGTGACCCACCTCTTCCAACCAGACCCCATCTCCTAACAGCTCTATATCCCCATCATTTAATCACCTTCCACCTATGAGCACATGAGGCCCTTAGGGGAATAAACCGTAACAACACAGCTGTATCTCTGTCTCCCTGTCCCTAAGTCTCCTACCATGAGGTACTGGGGCTTGAACCCAGGGCCTCTTGCATACTAGGAGAGCGTTCTGCCACTGAGCTACATTCCCAGTCCAACTCAACCCTCTTTTTTTTTTTTCCCCTGTTTAAATTTTGAGACAGAGTCTCACTATGTTGCCCAGGCTGGACTTGAACTTGTGCTTCTCTTGCCTTAGACTTTGGAGTAGCTGAGATTATAGGCATGTGCTGTCAAGCCTATCTATAGATCTTGATCTCTTATAGCTTCTGAAGTACATACAATTTTGTCTTCTTAATGTTTTTACCTTAGTGTCTTTGAGATTTGAATGTTTTAGAGGGAGAAAGAATTAGATCTTGGAAGTTGGACATTGCCACCCATCTATCTTCTGTGTTACCCTTTCTATTTCATTTTTCTATACCTTCTCACTCACTCTCCTCGCCCCACATTCCTCTCCTTTCAATGCATTCTTGCTCCCAGAAAGAGTTTCCAAAATACTGCTTTGGAAACTTTAGTTTACCTTCATTTCAGTTCAAAAGTTTTCACTGTACTAATAACCAGAGAAGCATTCCAAGGTGATGTGAGTCATTTTGTGTGAATATATTTTGAGGTCCCCCCAAGTCCCCCTTCAATCTAGTTTCCTGGAGAGAACATGAAGATAAGGCTATCAGAAAAGGGTGCCATCCTGTGGGGAAATGAGCAAAAGAATGGGGAGGTGAAAAGCATTGAATATGAATTTCATCTACTTTATAATTTTGCTTAAGTCTCAGTGTTGTTCACAATCTGAAAATTCCATTGCAATTAGTTAATCAGACTTACCTGCAATGACTTTGAGTAGACAAAAGAGAAATGGGTGTGGGTGTGATTATATCTAAAAAAAAAAAACTGCCTCATAGAAAATCATGCTTTACAAATAATAAGCAAAAAGACTGCTGGTTAATCACCGTGGATTGAACAGATGCATTTATTTATGATTCCTTTCTAAACCACACTAAAACCATATTAAAGGATTAAGAAGGGACAAACTCACAGAACAAAGAGAATGGCAGCAGAAATGACAGCAGACAAAAGATGTCAACCAAGATTGGGAAAGCAAATGAGTGATACCTAATTTATAATGTGACTAAGGCTGAAACCCAAGACTCAGGGTGGAAAGCCAGCCAAGAATTAAGCAGCTTCTCTGCGGATCCCCAGAAAGCCGCAGGAATCTGGGAAGCAGAAACCTCACGAGGGAGAAGGTGTGAACCTTGGGAGAATCGCTTGAAAGGCTTTACAGCTCTGACTTCTCATCACACTCTTTGTGACAAATCAGTCAGCTCCTCCTCCCAACCCCACAGAAGACTGCAGGTTTCTTCCAGAGAGCATGTGGATGAATTCAAGACAGATCTGGAGAGAATCAGGCAAAGACAAGTATCTGGGAGAGAGTGATCACAGAAACTTATGTGGCTGAGCTGTTCTGATTTATGGTCAAAATAATGAACTACACAAAGTCCGCTCATTATGCTGTAACTGTGTCAGGAGGAAACATTGTGTGGTGGGTGGGGCAGGTATGTAAGGAAGGAAGGAAAAGAGAAAAGAAAAGAAAAAGAAAAAATGGAAAAATGTAAATAAAGCTATTGTAAATAAGGGGGGGGAGTGGACGGGAAGGGGGGAAAACCAAGATTTATCATGTACAGGTACAAACAATGATGAATGTGATCATTATGTCTATCTACAATGTACCAATACACATTCTTGGTAAAAAAGAAAAATGAATATTAATCTCGTCTAAGAAGTCAGGCTTGGGTGTGGCTCAGTGGTACAGCACTTGCCTAGTATGTGTGAGGCCCTGGGTTCAATGCCCAGCACCAAATACTGTATTAAGAACAGAGGAAAAAAAAAATCAAGAACAGATAAAGATAACAGATAACAGATAAAGGGATTATTTTGAGATATAGTAATATAAACAGGAAGGCACAGCCAAAAGTATTAGGAGTAGGGCCTCACGGAGGGAGTTAGGTTCCAGTATGGAAAGACAAACTCCTTCCAAAGTTTCAACTATAAATAAAATCTTAAAGGAAGCATTTTAGAAATTATCTTTCCCTGCCTTTGCTTTGTTTGATGCTCTTCTATGGCAAAATATAAAAATAAGAAAAACCAACAGTTGCTTTCAAAAATAGCCATTTTAGCCAGGATGCAGGTGTGTAACTATAGTCCCAGCTATTGGGGAGGCTGAGGCAGGAGTATCACTTGAGTGTAGGAGTTTAAAACCAGACTGGGCAACAGAGTGAGACCCCCTCATCTCAAAAGAAAAAGGAAAAAAAAGTCCATTTTGTTCTAAACTTTGATATAATTCAAGATTAAACTAAGAAAAATATTTCAGAATGAATTTTCTTTAGAAATTTTAGACTTTATTGGTTCTCTTTAATCCTTTTGAGACAGTTAGGGACTAGCACAGTGGGATGGTGGTGGGACAGATGGCGGGGAAGACAATAAATCCCTGGGCACGGTAGACTGTTACCTCTGTAGCACAACATATTTGGGCAGGTGCTGGGGATCGAACTCAGGACTTTGCCCTGAAGTGCTCTACCACTTCAGTTAAATCCCCAGTCTCCTATAGCATGACATATTTTTATAAACCAGTCACATAACCTTGACAGAACCACAGAAGTGGAATGTTTGCATGAAATGAGAAATTGTTACCAAGAAGAAAACCTAAATAAGCCCTCCAGTTTCAACGTAAAATTCACTGATTCTGGAAGTCACACAGCTGGACAATACATTGTTAGTTCCCTGCTAGCTTTCAGATGCCCGAGTTAGGGTAACAGTTGCCGGGGCTGCTTCTCCGGGGCCCAAAGTCTGCTTCTGCAGAGAACAGACTCCCCTGCAGCCTGTGGATGTCTGCTGGGTGACAAAAACGCTGGGATAAAAGGCCGAGCATCTCTGTCTTCCTGTTGTGTGCGTCTCCGTTGCGGTGTTCACTGTGTTAACACTTGGGTCGTATTCTATTCAGCTCTGCGCAAAGAATGCCGATCGCTTAAACTTGTTGTTTTATTTCGTTCTTCTTTGAGACAGGGTCTCGCTAGGCAGCCCAGGCTGGCCTTGAATTTGTGGTGATCCTCCTGCCTCAGCCTTCTGAGTGCTGGGATGACAAGTGTGCACCCTCACACCCGGTTTAAACACATTTTGTCCAGGACTATCCGCAGTGTTAACTTCTGCTATTGCTGATGGAGTCGACATGCGTTTTCTTTTTCATTCTTGCTCTTCTCTGCCCCAATTATTTTGCTCTTTAGAAACCACAAAAGCCCAAGCATCTAAAGTCCTTCGACCCTGTTGTAAGGCCCAGACCCACAAGGCCTGGCTAGTTTTGTGCACGATGATGACACCAGACAGAAGAAAATTCAATAGCTTCTGGGATAAGCAGGCCGTGACCACCTGGCAGTCTAAGTCCATCACAAGAAAAAGCATCTTTGGGGCGGGAGCCTCTGGCCAGTGGGAATTACCAGACTTCAGCCGCCGCGGTTACTGCCTTGACCAAGCGCTGGCTGCCCTCCGCTGAAACCCAGCGTACTGCTCCGTCCCCTTCCCTGAAGCTTCGCCTGTGCCGTCTCCGGCCCAGGGCCGTCGCTGCCCGGTCCGGGTCAAACGATCCCATCATCTGGTATCATTTTCTTGATTTTAATGGTTTCTTTGATTTTGTTTGCTTGGTTTTCACCCTACTTGGTTCCATTTCCTTCACGATAATAAGATCCCCAATAGCAACTTCCCAGATTTTGAGTTTCTGGACAGAAATGATAACATGAGAGAGATATGCACAAGATCTAAAGCTTACCTTTTTTTTTTCTCAACTTGGAAATTGAAGGAATTCAGAAATAATTATGGTATAGATTTTATTAACTGGCCATTCTTTTAAACTTAGATAAAGTCAGTATAAGCAAGGAAAATAGGCTTTTTAAAAGAGGTGAAACAAAGAAGTAGGAAGATCCTGATACTGAAGATTCTGTGGTGGGTTGGAGGCAATTTGCAGTCTACTCAAGGAGCTAAGAGGATGTGTGGCTGACACGCTCCTCAGGAGGTGGCTGTAAACTAAACGAATCCTTGCCATTTACATAGAAAAGCTTTTTGGAGAAGCTACAAATAAAATGAACAATATTGGTGTTCGTAGTATCTCTAGAATGGCATTGAATTTTTCTACACAATTTGCGAAACTAGAATTTGAATTTTTATCTCAGATTGATCAGCTTATCAAATTCCAGACTGAAAAAAAACCGATTATGAAAACCTTTTATCCAAATGTAAATTTACTTTAGAAAAAGGAGGGCTGGAGGCTGCAAGACGAGTATGGGAATGATTTTCTTGGATAAGTATCACAACATATATTTTAATTTCTTTTGGACAACAAACTGGGTCACTGGGGATAAAAAAAGATAATCATGTCCTATAATTATCTTTTTGAAATCTGAGTCAGAATTGAGTTAGTACTCAGGATTTTCAGTAAAACAAATCAGTGTTAAAGTAAATATTTCTATGTAATGTGTATATTCATATGCTTTAAATATACTGAGTGACTTACTAGTATTTACATATAAATGTCTTTTAACTCTCTTCAAAAAACATTTTTCCTGTGCTGGGGATTGAACCCAGGGCCTTATGCATGCTAGACAAGTCCTCTACCTCTGTGCTACACCTCTAGCCCCTTTTCAATCCTTTTAGATGAATTATTTAAACTTAAATATCCAGTTACTATTTTTAGTACCACTTTGTTTTGTTAGAAACTCAGATTGTTTTGTGTAAAAATACTTGTTAAGAAGGAGTCCCTGGACAGTGCTTTGAAGAGGACAATTTGATATGATAAATCCACAGTTTAATGTGACTGAGGTCACCTGCTGTAGTCAGGCGACCTGGGCCAATCTGACTTGCGGAGTGGCTTTGGGTTCGCCTCAACCATTTTGTGCTTATACCATGAACGTTTGTCCAGGTTATTCACTCTTCATTCTAAAAATATCTGGAAACTAATAGGAAAACTCTGCTTATGTAGGAGTAATGGCAGGTTGTTGAGCATCCTGAGTTTTAAAATCCTTAATATATGTTTGGAGAAATTCCTAAAACTGTGGCACATTTGAGGAGGGCTTGTGTTGGAGCTGGTATAGTTTCACACTGTTTTATGGGGATAAAATGTAATTTAGGTTGTAGGCAAATGTTGAGTTTTGATTTTTGGAAGGTTTTTGTTATGTTAACATCGTCAAATTTTGTGTCTAAAACAGAAAGCCTGATCATCTGAGTCACGAGGACATGTGTACACATTCTTACTATATGCCAGGCACGGTGCTAAGAACTTCACATACAGGCTATTACTTACTCTTCAAACTGTGAGAGATACACAGTTATATCTCTGTATATCTAATGAAGAACTAGAGTTCAGAGTTCAGTTCAAGTCTAAATTATCTTCGCTTTAAGCAGATATATCCCTCTGTGTGTGTGTGTGTGCGCGCACTTTTGTGCATTTGTATGCACATGTGATCCTGCATTTCCAGTTCCACCTGAGAAGTGTGCACGTCGCCACTCCATCCTGACAAGTAAAAACAAACTGGGAAATTCATACCTCTGATGTAGAAAATAAGCGAAGTCACGGGATGAACTGCCACCCCCAAACTGAAGAGACATGAAGATCTAGAGAATCACGGAATATGGAGAAGAAACTCCCTTATAGACGAGGGTAGGAAATCCTGAATTGACAAACTGATGGAGGCAAAGTGGACAAGTATGAGAGTTAAAAACTCTAGGAGGACCCAGTTATGGGACTCCCCAGGCTTTTGTAAGTAAAGATTGGTGAAAAAATATCTCTTGTGCTTTTTTAGGGGAAAGGGAGAAGGAACTATTTTGAAATACACAAGAGCATTGTTCTTCTTAATAAAGCCCGGGATTTGGTCAGAGCCTGAGTAACGCAGAGGCAGGGAAACGTGCAACTCCAGCCCATTTAGCCGCCTTGTCTTGTGTAAGAGTGACACAAACCCCAAGGAACACTTTAAGTTCCTGGTCCCAAAGTGCAAGCTCACAAGGAGACTGAGACCTACAAATGCACAGAAGTGCGCACACACACACACAGGGATATATAGCACTGTGGAATCCTTCCTCTCCCAAAACTTCCGCCACATCATTAAAGGCCTATTTACAGTCATTCTTTTTGCCCACTGTCTCAACCACTTTGTCATCATTACCGAGACATAGTACCTGACACCCATAGCTCACCGGAGTGAGGTTTATTTTGGCCCGGGGTTACGGTGCCTGCTTGGCTGGCTCAAAGGCAGAAATGGCATGGTGGAAGGGTCTGGCAGAGGAAAGCTTCTCAAGTCATGGTGGCCATGAAGCAGAGTGAGAAGGGAGGAGAAAGGAGGGAGATACACTCTTCCAGCTCATGCCCACAGCGATTGGCCTCTTTCAGTCAGGCCCCACCTCCAACAGCTCAGGTAGCCACTGAAACCACCAGTGGATGAGTCCACCATGAGTACAGAGCCCCGTGGCCCAGCCACCTTCTAAATGCATGAGACTCTTGGGGTACATTTCAGATCCAAACAATAACCCCCAGTCTATCAGGCCTGACTATTCAAAAAAATTGCATGCACAAAACAAAACCAGAAAACATAGTCCTAAGAGAGCAAGCATCAGGACCAGACATGGCAGGGATATTGAAATGATCAGACAGGTAATTTAAGAGACAACTATAGTTAATATGCCAAGCACTGTATCAGATACAGTAGACAGCACACAAGAACAGACAGGCAATGTGAGCAGACAAATGGAAATCCTAAGAAAGAACCAAAGAGAAATGCTGGAGATCAAAAACACTGTAACAGAAACAATGCCTCTGATTTGCTTGCTAGTAGACTGGTCACAGCTGAGGAAGCAGTCACTGATACCTCAATAGGAACCTCCAAAACTGAAAAGCAAAGAGAACAAAGACTGAAAAACAGAGCAGAACACACAAGAACTGTGGGACAACCAGAAAAGGTATATCATACATGTAATGGGAATACAAGGAGAGAGAGAGAAAAAGAAAGGAACAGAAGAAATAGTTACAATAATAATTGCTGAGAATTTCCCCCAGTTGATGTCAGAGACCAAACCACAGGTCCAGGAAGCTTGAGAACATCAAACTAGATAAATACAAAAAAAAAAATGACACCCGGCCATATCATTTTCAAACTATAGAAAATTAAAGGGAAGGAAAAAATTCTGAAAGGATCCAGAAGAAAAAATCACCTTGCCCATGGAAGAGCAAAGATAAGAATTACATTGGATTTCTCTTCAGAAACCGTGCAAGAAAAGAATAGAGTAGGTTGTTTAAATTCTTAAGAAAAAATAGGCACCAACCTAGTATTCTGTGCCATGTGAAATTATCCTTCAAAAGTGAAGAAGACCTAAAGGCTTTCTCACACAAATTAAAACTGAGGGAATTTATTGCCAGTAGACCTTCTCTGCAAGAAACATTAAAAGAAGTTCTTCCAAAGGAAAAACTGATACAGATTAGGAATTTGGGTGTGCATAGAGAATGAAAGAGTTCTTTCGGGAGAATAAAAAATGATACAGATCAGGAGTTTGGGTGTATGTAGAGAAAGAAAGATTACCAAAGAAGGAATAAGTGAAAGTAAAATAAAAATCTTTTGTTTTTCTTATTCTTAATTCATCTAACGGATACAAATTTGTTCAAAATAATAGCAATAATGTATGTGATTAAGTATGTTTATGTGTGTATCATGTACATGTACATATATATGTATACGTATTTATATATATTATGCAAAATCAATGACAGCAACAATACAAGGGATAGGAGGGTAGAATTAGGATTATTTTGCTATAAAGCACATATACTTACCTATGAAATGGTATCACTTTATTAAAAAGTGGAATTTGATTAGGTGTAAATGTACAGTATATTGCAAACTCTAGGTTATTCACTGAAAAAGTAAACAAGAAGTATAGTTGATGTGCTAAGATAGGAGAGAAAATGGAATAGTATAAAATGCTTAGTTAAAACTGTGAAAGCCAGGAAAAGAGTAGAAGACAAAAGTAAGAACAAGGGCAACATATAAAAAACAGTAATGAATATGGCAACTATTGATCCCGTTGTGGCAATAATCATTCTGAATGTCAATGGTTAAAAACAATAATTAGAGATTAACAGATTGGATCAAAAAGCAAGACCCAATTATATGTTGTCTATGTACAACCCACATTTACAGACTAAGCATTAAGGGATGGAGAAAGACATACCATGGTAATACTAATCAAAGAAAGCAGGAGTAGCTGTAGTAAGGTCAGACAGAACAGACTTCAGAGCAGGGAAAATTACCAGGGATAAAGAGGGGCATTCCATAACAGTCAAAGGGTCAATTATCCTCAAAGCCCCATCAATCCTTACTGTGTGTGCACCTAGTAAAGTAGCATCAAAGTACATGAAGCAAAACATGATAAACCTGCAAGGAGAAATAGATGAATCCACCATCAGACTTCTAGGCTTTGATGTCCTGTTTCGGAAATGGACAGATCCAGCAGGCAGAAAATCAGGAAGAACACAGTTGAACTGAACACCATCAATCAATCAACTGGGTACAACTGACCCCTATAGACAACTTCATCCAACAACAACAGAATACACTTTCTAATCAAGACCACACACACCACTCACCCAGATGGACCACATTCTGGACCATGAAACACACATTCACAAATTTAAAAGAATAGGAGAATGTGTGGTTACATCTATACCGAGTGAGAATTTTTCCCAAGCTTATCATCACATCTTCACCAGGAAGACAGTATAATACCTATTATAGTTATGTAAAATATGTTAACAACACCTGTGGCTCCTTATTTTTGCTGGGAAATCCTTGAGACTTTTTTAATAAGATGAATAGAAAATACTGACTCTCCTATTTCTGTGTTTCATTCATCAACTCTCCTCCTGGAAAGAATATGGCTATGTTGGTGCCCTTCAATCCTTCATAACCCATTTCCTCCCATCCCGGGATGCGAGTGTTCCCAGGGTGGCCAAATGGAATATTAATTTTCAGGGACTCAGAACTCTGTGCCTGGTACACTTCCTCACAGAACCGACTCTGGTGTCAGAGTAAGGTCTGCTCTAAGACAGCTCTTTTGATATTTCACACATAGTTTACTTACTTTTTTGTTTAATTGGTTGTTCAAAGCATTAGGAGATTGCTCAAATACAGTGTATGAAGCAGAAGAAAAATTAGGTAAAAATCGCCTTTCAGGAAGTCAGACTGAGCTCATCCAAGGAAAGCATTCAGTATATACCAGGGGCAGGTCCGTAGGGCTTGCAGCCAACTGTTGGAATGTGGACAGGATACTTATAATTTAAAAATTGGTGCATTTCTAGTATAACTGATTGAATTGATTCATTATACATGTACCAGAAAAAAATGTAGAGATGTAGAATTTATTTGAATATATTTGTTTACATGATGTATGAGAGAAAACACATTTTAATGCCAAAGATATTCTTTTTGCAAGGTGAAGATAATTACAAATGCTTTCCTACTTATAACAGTGCTACCAGACCCAAACCCATCATAATTCGAAAGTACTGTAAGTCAAATGTGCATTTAGGCCTGACGTCAAATGTGCCTGACGTTAAATGTGCATTTAACCTGACGAATGAACATAAACAGTTCAGCAGCACAGTGTACTGTGTATCATTGGTCCTGCAACCTTTTTTGGCATCAGGGATGAGTTTTTGTGGAAGGCAGTTTTTCCACAAACAGGAGAAAGGAGGTTGGTATCGGGATTAGATTCTCATAAGGAGCGCAAAACCTAGATCCTGCGCATGTGCAGTTCACCGTAGGGTTCGCGCTCCTCTGAGGATCTCACGGCCTGCTGGTCCGACAGGCGGTGGCGCTTGGGCTGTAGCGCAGTATAGAAGCTTAGCTCCCTGTCCCTCCAGCTCTGGGGGTTGGGGGGGCCCTGCTGGGTAGTTGTCTCATCCTGTGATCTTCAGGCTCCTCAGCAGGGAGCATACATACAGCCGATTGGTAGTCCTGAAAAGATCCAAATGCAAAATTCAAACTGTGGTTTCTACTAAATATGTATCGCTTTCACATCATTGTAAAATGTTGAAAAATCTTAAGTCCAACCGTCTGAAATAGAGACTGTCTCTATTTACTTTTCTGTAATTTTTGAAGACTTGGATATGTTCTATATCAGGATCTCTTATAAAGAGGCAAATATACTTTTTAATGCATACTACATGAGGCATATTAAAAGATACAAAAGTTTTCAAGTGAAAATATATTCTTAGGTAAATAAGTCTTATTTTTTTATTTACTTTGAATTTAAATTTGGATAATTAAAAACATCTGTGATAGTATAACTCCCATGTAAAACTGTCAGAATCTTTTTTTTTTTTTTTGTGCCAGGGATCAAACTCAGGGCCTTATGCTTGCTGGGCAAGCACTCTAACCACTGAGCTAAATCCCCAGCCCCATCTGTCAAAATCTTAAGTCTACAATATATACAAAATATTCCAAGATCGAAGTTCAGGTTCTTCAAGCTTAGCAATTAAAATTAATTGCTGAATTTTTAGGTTAGTGGCCATAAATGGCATGCTATTGTATGGCTTCAATTTGTTCTGAATTGAAAAAAAGTCATTCTTAGAAAACTGCAAGAAACTTGAGGGTAGCTTTGGAGTCCAATTTCATTTTTTAAATCAGTGAGGTTTTCTTTAGAGCAATAGTTCTCAAAGGTCAGTGCGTCAATTAATCTAATTGTCAGCTTGACCGAGTAAGAGACTCCAGGAGAGATCATGGGTTCATGGTGGTGCTACACTCATCAGTGCAGTAATTCGTTGACAGATTCCTATCTGAATGTGCTGTTAGGAGGCAGGGCCCCGTGAGGAGGTGGGTCACTGGGGGCGTGTCTTTGGAGGGTGTACCTTGCCGGCACACTTTCCCAGCTCTCTGCTTCTTGGCTGCCATGAGTTGAGCAGCTTTCTTCCACCATCGTGTTTCTATCTTGGAGCCAATGAGCCAAATTAAATCTCCCCTCTGCCCCCCGCCTTTAAGTTGTAGGTATCAGGTAGTTTATCCCAGCGATGGGAAGGTTGACCCATACTGTTTACCTGCATCAGAATCCCCTGGTTAGAGAATGCAGCTGGCAAGGCCTTATCCTGAGACTTCTAACTCAGTAGCCAAGGTGGGAGCCTGTAACATCAATTTCTAACAAGGCCCCAGGCGATATTATTATTTGGTGGCGGGAGTGCTGGGGATCGAACTCAGGCCTTGCACCTGCTAGGCAAGCGCTCTACCACTGAGCTAAGTCCTCAGCACCAGCCCCAGGTGATATTAATCCCACTGGCACCTGGAAGACTCTCGGGAAACCACTTGTTCTGTAGATTCAGTGAGAACAATTTTCCTCTACTTGTGCCAGCGATGGCTTCATGTCATTGCTGCCTTTCTTTGTAGGAACTCTTCCCAGTTGGAAAAACAATCTGCAAGCTGAGTTCAATCTATTGTTAGTATTTAAGTCAAGGAATTCATGGTTGAGGGGTTCAGTCATTGTCAGTCACTCTGTTTTGATTTTGAAACAGTGACAAAGTAGCCCTGCTCACTAGCATCAGTGCAATTGCAGCAGTGCTTGTAACTACGGAAAAAACATGTTTGATTACCTGGCTCAAGTTAGGTGGATGACTAATGTATCATAGTGTTCAGTCCTGTTGCCTGTATCTCAACTCGATTATATTTAATGGTGGCAATGTTTGTTTTTTGAAATATTTGTTTATGTGTGTGCTTGGTGCTGTTGGTATCTGGCCCATAAAACTTACCTTGGCCAACCAACACAGAAACATTTACTGAATTTATTATGAGTAACTAATAAATCAATGTAGGTGAAAGGAGTAGTTAATTAGCTCTAATCTTGGCCGTAAGGATCATTAGCATTTAATGAGAATGAATAATTTCATAAGACATGAAAATATATTGCCCCAAGCCAAACAGCTTATAACCATAGTATTGCAAATTACTATTTGAAATTAATGAGTGACATTTTCACATATTGTTAGATGATCTATAGTATTTTTATGTTATACCTCTAGGCCCAATAGGATACTGTATATATGAGGGTCGTGTACTTTCACTGTACATTTTTATAGTTAACCTGACTGGAGATTCTGTCTTACTGTAAGTTGCTGCTCTTTTCCTGGCTCGTTTTGTTAATGGTGCTGGGGATGGAACCAAGGCCTCCTGCGTGCCAGGCCAGGGCTCTGGCATTGACTGCCACCTCAGCCCCATCCTGTCATTCCACGTCATGGTGCCTGGTTCTGAGCCTTACTATCACAACTTGTAAACACATTTACTTGTAGGTTTTTATGTGGTTAATGTGTCTCTACTACTCATGTCATGGAGGACAAAGAACAAAGATGAATGATTTAATGTGTGAAGACTGCAAGAGTGAGGGACACCAGATACCCTGAAGTCTCATTTTTCTCTCTTTGCTATAAATACAACAAGGATTAGTTGGAGGCATCAGGTTAAATCAACGTGAAAGTTTCAACAGCCAATATTGAATCTCTCTTAAAAGTCAGGCTGAATTGCTTAATATTACCTCAGATTTTGATCTAAAATAAAGGAAACATAAAACCAAATACTTATCCACTTAACATTATTTACCTTTGGTCATTATACTGAATAAAAATCAGTTATGATTTGTTTTACCCTCTTAGCTACCATTCTTACAAACAGAATGGTAAAGCTTAAAAATAAATCCTAATGTCACCTTCACTGTGACATTAGACCGAAGGACTCTCTCTAGGGGTAACAGTTGTTATCGGTTCTCCTCAACAGCGTCAACACTGCCTTGTGTGGTTCTTCCTTGGTGTCCTCTTTAACACCATTCCATGAAAATGCTATATTTTCAAGAGTAAAAGCTCTTACCTGTTCTTCTAGTTTGAAGACATCACCACGTTCCATAGCTACAGCTGCACCGTGAAATGTGGCTGTCCACATCCTGGTCTGATGTACCATCATGACATCCTATTTGACAGATCCTCATTTCATTATTTCCAACCCTGCTTCCTCCTTCATCTCATACAGTGTTGGCATTTTTTAGGAGAGGAGGTGGTACTGGGCATCAAATGTATGGCCTTGGGCATGCTAAAGCTGGGGCTCTACCACCGAGCTGTATCACTAGCCCAAGAGCCACCATTTTGTCTTCCTGAAAACAAGTATAATCATGCTGTCCCCTCCATCCTGAATCTTCAGAAAATTGGCTTCAGAATCAAGTTCGGCCTCCTCAAAGCGTGACATCACCACATCCAACATTCCCAGTCCTGCCCTTGGCTTGTATTAAATTTGCTTCTCTCTGCCAACCAGCTATGTGTTCCAACTACATGTTTATCGCTTATTTTGCTGGCTATCTCCCTCTTATTTCTGCATCCCAAATCCTACTACTACCCTGCAAGGGCCAGTTTAGTGGTCTTACGCTTTATAGAGACTTCCCAAGCACCCAAGCCCTAACCCCCCCAACTGAAATGGAATGGCATTTTGTGTCATGGTCATATGACATGACCTCCACACTGCCTTACGTTTATTTATATTCGCTACTTCTCTCTATATCTAATTTCCCTTACTTTGAAAAAAATGATCATTGAAACTGATTTGTGCTTCATTTTCTAATCCCCTCAAATGCCTAGCATAGTTCTGGGGTTTGCAGGATGCTGTAATACTAAAGGAATTAGTTGTGAAAAAAATATTTTAACATAGTAATGAAACACTATTATTTTTCATATATGTTTCATTTTATTTGTGTTATTAAAACATGTCTAATTTAGAATTATGAATGAGTAATATCTATATTTATTTTCTTTATCCAATAAATGCTCTTTGCTAAAACAAACTGGGGCAACTTATTAATTTGTGATTTGTTTTAGATATAAATCTATTACCTTATGAATTAAATACTAAAGTAGATATGTTTACTTGGAAGATAATCATCTAGGGTGATGTATTTTTGTCCTTTTATATAGAATGTGTTCGAGTTAGAAGTAAAAAGGAATTTATTTTGGCAGTATGAAAAATTAGTTTTTTGGATCCAAACTCCTGTCAAATACTAGCAAAATAAATGGATGAAATCCTTAAAACGCAATCAAGCAGAAATTGCCAGTTAATGTAATGGAATTAAATAATGAATCTCTTTATATTCATGGTTTACAGTAGAAATATTAAGTACCCTTGGCCTTTAAAGACTAAAACGACATGTAAGTCTAAACTTTGCCTTTACAGATGATAAATGCATAACATAAATCAATACCTTAAAATTTTATATTGTGGTGTACTTGGTACGTATGCACTAAAATCTTAGTGTGTTTATGTTATTTCAACAAATCTCGGTAAGCAAAGAACAGCAAACAAAGGGTATCAGAACCTGCCACCCCAAAGTGTGCCACTTTAGCTCACTGATTATTTTGAGCTGAAGGCATGTAAGAAAGGACAGAGGCAGGAGGGCTCTGTGCCCTCTCTCTTCTACCCAAAAAAAGGGCACTGTGTCCACTGAGGAAGGTGCCCTCCCTGTACCGGGAAGAGGAGAACATGTTTATCATAGGAGATAGATGGTGTGGAAGGAAATCTACACAAAAAATCTTACTAAAGTAGGCATTGCTGATTGTTCTCCCCTAGTTACTTTCCCACAACTAAACCATTCTTGTGGCAAAGCCCTTTCTCCTTTGTCTTGTTACATTTGCACAATGTATCACTCTTTGTTAAAATAAGATATGAGTGCTCCATCCAGTCCACTTCTTTGGATCTCCATTTATTTTATAGAAAGGCCCCTGTATACATGTAAACTATTAACATCAAGTGAAAGGCACACACTTTTCACCTGTTAATCTATATCCCCTCCACCTCATTTAATTCTCAGGCCCAGACATAAGTCTAAAAGAGAAGGGAGAAAGTCTTTCTTCCTTTACACAGATAATTTGTACATTCTTTTCCTGAAGCCTTGAGAACCCTGGGATGGTGTGTGTGTGCGCGCGCGTGTGTGTGTGTGTGTGTGTGTGTAATGTCTGTGAAGGGCTCCTGATGATAAATCCTCTAACACGCAGGGGAAAGGATTCTGTGTTACCTGTGCCATTATTATACTGCGGGGAAGGGGAGATAGTCACCTTTCAGAGAGCCCTTCAGGGTCTTTCACGGTGCCGGTGGTCTCTATTCAGATGACTTCCTATCATCTTGGTTAAGTCCTAGTGTTACCTTCCAGAGTGCCAGTTCAGCTTTTCCCACCATCTGATGAAATTAGTGGTACTAATTTAAGTTACTAAAGTAAACTCAACATCTTTCAAACTCAACTCATCATTCCTGTCCACATCCCACCATCTTTGTTTTGTTTTGTTTTGTTTCGTTTTTTGACTTGCCAAACTCAGACCCCTTTACTCTCCAAAGAGTACTTCACCCCCCAACCCCACGCACCTCCCCACCGCCTGCACAGCACACTCTGCTCTCAGAGGAGCTACCTGCCACAGCACACCATTTAAAAACATTCCTTCATAGTGATTAACATTCCAGCTTCCAGCCTTTATTTCAACATCTTCTACCAGAAGAGACCACTATGACATTAGCAGCACATGTGGAATCTCTGTGGCCAGACTGAAGCAAACTGCAGGATGATTATCTGGTAATTTCTAGAACTTTCAAGACAAACTGACAAGGCCAGCCAGATACAACCATTGCTCTGGCTCCTGTTTCTCTGTGGTGACCTTGATCAAAATACAAGCAGGTTGTCTTCTGTCTTTGCAATGTTTGCTGTTATTGTTTACTGGTAAGGATTTAAGTTCCACACCATGGCAATTCAGCACACTCTTAACTAACTAGTTTTTTTAAAAATAGATTTTTATTAAAATTTATCCAAAATTACCCAAACCTACAGGCCATTACACAAGCTTACAGACCACAATGCATTGTGACTTTTACTAACTAGTTTTTAAGTGTTATGTACAGAGGGGAAAAGTTCAATGGAAATCTGACAAATTTTCCTCAACATAAACTATGGAGGGAAGAAGGAACATAGCATCAGGCAGCTATTTCTGAGATTCTTTCCTCCTGCGATTTACCTTTTCTATATTGCCCAAATCACACAGACATCCCCACACACACACAGAGCTCTACTTTGCCTGAGGAATCACAGGTTCCGTTGGATACTCACTAATCATTAGGAGAAAATTTTAAGCATGGCTTGAGGAAGAAAAAATTCCTTTTTGGTTCATATGGAGTTTTTACCTCTAATTCCAACAAATCCTTAGTAACATTATTCATCGAAGAGATAGAGAAATGCTTTTGCTTTTCTCTAGTACATGGAAGCCTCACATAATCACATGCTATGTTATTTTACAATCCTACCCATTTAATAAAAGGCAAGTTGGACTTGCCTGTTAGGGGTTTTACGCATCAAAATGTGACCTAAGATTTCCCCCTTCTTAATGAGATAACTCTCCTATTACTAAACTGTGTTAACTATTGATGCCAAAGTTAATAATTCAACAATTGCAAACACTCAGTTAACAATAAAAGGATCTCTCACTAATTGCAAACTAGTTCTTGGTTTATTTATTTTACTAACCAATCTACTGTAGTTAGGAATGGCTGAAGTTTGTTCTTTGAAAAAAAAAAAAGAAAGAAAGAAAAGAAAAATATGCATGTTTTCTGCACCTTGAATCCTCTCTTGGCACACAGTAGGGCCTTGAATCTGTGCCTACCTGAACACAGAAGATTACAAAGCTGTCCTGTGTCCCCTCCCCCCGGCCGGGAGCGTACAGCCCCACAATAGCATTTGTCTTTTGCAGGGGTCGCGTAGAAAAGTGTGTGTGCAAGGGTCGTGTAGAAAAGTGTGTGGACTAGGATCAGAAAATGTTCACTGTAGTTCTAACTCTGTTTCTAAGTGTGCTTATGTAATGATTATGTTTTTAATAATGTGAAAAAAAAACCCCACAAATCTGCTGTGCAAAACAAAAGTTAGGACTTTAAACATCTTACATCTTAACCTTCTGGCTTCCTCCCCCTCTCATTCCCCTCCCTGCCGACCCTGATCCAAAGAGATCCTTCCCCGAATCCTACTCTCATACTTTCCTTTTTCCACCTCTTTAATACAGTTTTATTGCTTCTCTGTTTTCTTGGAAATATTTTCTGGTTTAGTTGTTTTTTATCCTTGAAAGGGCTTCAGTCTACCTCCTGACTTATCCTTTCTGTGCCTGTGAGTTATTATTTTTCAGCTGGTTTAGGGTGAGTTTTTCTGGAACTCACTCGGAAGCGATTCAATGGCACAGCTTAACCGGAAATAAAGGATATTGTCTCCTTCCGTGTGATTGTAACTGACTGCGAGTTCTTGCAGATGGGCCACCACAACGTCCTTACGCATCTCTTCTTCTCACACAGAAATGATGGGCTCCTAGGGCGGGAAGGCAGGTCTGCCATCTCCTCGACAGGATTTTTGCCTCAACTATCTTGAGTGTCTCTACAAGGTGCAATAGAAAATATGGTGAATGCTGCTGCCAAGAGCCATCCAGAGAGGCAGGCTCAAAAAACATTATGATGTGTCTATCTCCGTAGTTGGATCTGGCACCACGTGACTTCTGGCTCTTTACCTGAGTCAAAATGACCATGAAAAGTAAATATCTTGGGTTGATTCAGGACATCTAGGCAGCCATGATGGCCCAACTAAAGACACTCACAAAAGAGGACTTCCAGAACTGCTTCAGAAAGTGCCAAGAACTCTGGGATACATGTGAAGTGAGGATGACTATTCTGAGGGTGATTAATGGCAATGTATCTTTTCCTATAATTTTTTTAAATTTAAACTTTCCCACATTATTCAATCACACCTTACAGAATGATGCAGAAAGTGCAATGACAGAGATGTACACGGGGTATCACTGCCAAAGATAGACATCTAACTCAAGTGGAGGCCAAGCCAAAGAGGGCTTTGTGTTTCTTTAGGTTTTTGACTCTTTCTGCAGCCCGTGGTCCCGCTGTGTTCTGAGAACCACTCACGTACTGCAAGGTGGTGGTAACATTTTGCTTTTAAAGGAAGACTTTACTCAAGACTATAACAACAGGGACGATGACAGGTGAATCAAGTCCTAGATAGTGGTGCTTCAACTTCATTCCTCTCAGCAATCTGGGATGCGCATTAGCAATCCTGAATCTCTGAAAAGTCAAAACCAAACCAAAGCTGTGCTTTGTTTAACTCGTGAAACTTGGACTTTCTTGAACATGGAACCTCTTTTTGCCCAGCTTGAGAACCCAGTGCAAATCTCAGGAAATACTGCCAGTGACTGGTGATGCACTGAACAGTTTTATACCAGAGGATTTCGTTAGTTTTGAATCTTATGGACTACTTCATAAATGACGGTGCCTCTCTGAAAGAGCAGAAGTGATGGTAATGGAGAAGCAGAGAAGAATTTAAGAATTATTTTGGAGATAAAAGGGCAGTGCTTTACTTATTTTAATACAGTTAGCCTAGATTATAGAAAAGATTATGATATTTGGGGTTTGAGGGGCCTTGTCTGACCTTCAGGTGGAGGTCAGACAATGTCTATTAGGCAGTTGGGGTGATCTTTGGTGAAATTATCTGCTAATATATTATAGTTTGAAATTCTAGAAGTGTGTTTGATTTCACTAGGAAAGTTTGTCAAGAGAGGATAGCCCTGAAGATGGCGACTGTGGAATCGCTCTCTCAGAGCCTGAGAATGTAGCCAGAAACAAGATTTTTTTTTCCCCCTTCATTTGGAGTATTTTATACATTGTTCCACAGAAGCAATGGGAATCTCAGGGCCTCATGTATCCAGGGTGACCAGACTCATTATGTAGCCCAGCAGATCTTGAACTTGTGATCTTCCTGCCTCAGCCTTCCGAGTCCCACCATGCCCAGCAGTTATTTTCCCCAGTGACTATCACATAGTACCTAAATGAGAGCTAAAACTCAACCCCAGGTCTCAAGCTTTTATTGTCCTATTTGAGAAAAAAAGAAGCAATTCAAACTAAAAAGTGTCCATTTCTTTATCTGCAGTAAAACTTGTATATTAAGGGTAAAAGCGATGCATATACAAGAAACCACCCCTACTCCTAATCCGCCACCTGCAGAAGAAGAGAAACCAGAATCTAATCAGGAGGTTGCTAACCCAGAACACTATATTAAACATCCTCTTCAGAATAGGTGGGCACTCTGGTTTTTTAAAAATGATAAAAGTAAACCTTGGCAAGCAAACCTTCTACTGACCTCTAAGTTTGATACCGTTGAAGACTTTTGGGCTCTATACACCCATATCCAGTTGTCTAGTAATTTAATGCCTGGCTGTGATGACTCACTTTTTAAGGATGGTAGTGAGCCCACGTGGGAAGATGAGAAAAGCAAACAGGGAGGATGATGGCTGATCACATTGAACAAATAGCAGAGACGAAGTGACCTCGATTGCTTTTGGCTAGAGACACTGCTGTGCCTTACTGAAGAATCATTTTATGACTATAGTGATGATGTATGTAGAGCTGTTGTTAATGTTAGAGCTAAAAGTGATAAGATAGCAATATGGACTACTGAATGTGAAAATAGAGAGGCTGTTCAACATATAGGGAGAGTATACAAGGAAAGGTTAGGACTTCCTCCAAAGATAGTGGTTGGTTACAGTCCCATGCTGACACAGCTACTAAGAGTGGCTCCACCACTAAAAATAGGTGTGTTGTTTAAGAAGATACCTTCTGAGTATTCTCATAGACTGTGCCAAGCAATCGAGATTTGGGAGCTGAACCAAAGCCTCTACAAAAGCAGAGTGGACTGCATTTAAATTTGATTCCATCTAAAAGTTGCTAAGATAAAAGAAGTTTCATTCGCCTTTGTCTTGTACTTCTGTTACTTTGTGGGTTTCTTTCTTTCTTTCTTTTAAAATTTTCACTGGAGTATCCACTATCCCAATCAAAGAATTATAGTACACATCATCCCCAGAATCCATAAATGTGTTCCTGGTCCACTCTGTAATAGCTTAGTAGAATTACCATTACAAACATATTTTACCCATTCACATTATTCAAAAAGGAGCTTGTATTTCTATACCTTAACAGGAAAAAAAAAGTTATGTTCTGTTGTATGCAGGAACATATTTTGCTGGTTTGAAAGAGTATAATGCATACAGTTTTCTAGCAATTTTCTTGTTACAACATTATCTTTGCTGTACTCTTGATGATGGCTGCTAGATTTTAATTTGTTTCCCTACTTGATAACATTAGTGATTCTGATTTCAGGTTTTCATTTGTTTTTGCTTTTGTTTTTTCCTTATGTAACTTTGGTAAAGGATCCAGGAATATGACACAAGGGTGGAATAAACATTAATTTTGTGCATTCTTCAGTAATTTTTTATAACTATAAAGCTTTGCTACAAATTTATACATTCATTCAAATCAGTGATCATGTTTGTGTGATTTCCTAAACACAATTGTGGATTATTTAAAAAAGTAACATCATAATTACATTTCTAACTAGAATTAGTATGTCTGTTTGGTATCTTTATGCTGTATTTTAATACTTTGTGTTACCTAGGTTATTTTGCTTTGGTTAAAAATGTCTCAAGTAGAAAAGCAGTCCCATTCATATTAAGACAGTGTACAAAACTGTAAATAAAATGTGTACAGTGAATTGTCTTAAAAAAAAAAAAGATAGTGCTGGACTCCAGGAATCTGAACTTTTTTTTTTTTTTTCAATGCTGAGGAACAAACCTGGGGCCTTTCACATGCTAGGCAAGCTCTCTACCGCTGAGCTGCCCCCCACCCCCAGTCCTGGAAATACCAAATCTTAAGCAAAAGGAGTGAGATGATTCCAGGAAGATAATAGGCAAGAAATTGTCAGAGCGGTAGGAGGAGTCTGAAGGGCATTTAATGTCATGGGCTGTAAGGGAGTGGGAAATCGAAGGAAGGAATGATGCACAGATTCCCAAGGAACGAATGCAGTGTTTTGCTAGTACCAGCTCATAACAGCTCACAAGAACCAGTGCAAAAATTTCAGGAGTTTTACAAGCCAATTGACTTGAGGTTGGTAGCTGAAATCTGCCATGGTGAAGGTGTTTGCGCCACTACAAATCCAGGTTCTGCCAGTCTTCCCCAAGAAGCTGGTTGTTCAACGCTTTATCTGCATACCATGAGATAAACAGTAGAAAATGTTCTTGGGAGTGGTCAGATAGGATGGTGTCTTAGTTACTTTCTCGTCACCAGGACAAAATACCCAACACCCAGAACTTAAAGGAGGAGAGGTTTATTTTGGTTCACAGTTTTAGAAGTTTCAGCCCATGGCCAGCAGGCTGCAAGGCAGAAACAACATGGTGAAGGGTCCCGGTGAGGACAGCTACTCATCCCGTGGCAGCCAGTGAGCAGGGAGAGAAGGGAGGAGGGGTGGGGGGAGATGCACCCTGCCAGGTTATGTCCTCAGTGGTCCACCTCCAACCGGGCCCCACCTGCTAACAGCAAGTCAACCATGAATGTGTAACTGAGCATAACACCCCGTCACCCAGTCATCTTTCAGAAGCCCTGCCTCTGAGTTTGGGGGGAACGTTCTAGATCTAAACCGTAATGGAAGTCATTTTAGAGGAGTTTCCAGAATGAAGTCTCAGTAGACAGCATGTAGTGAGCCAAGGAGTGAATGGGAATTAGGAAATAGAGAGACTTGAGGACAAAGGAAGATATAAATTATGTAATGGCTCTAGGGTAATATGAAGTTACAGGAAAGGAGAAACAAGCATATTTATAGCTCAGGGGGATGTTTCCAAAGAAAGAAAGACAAGCTGAGGGTACAAGGGGACACAAGGTGAAGGTTTCAGAGGAGGGCAGAGAGAAAGGAATTAAGGGCACAGGTGAGGAGGTCCGTTAACATGAGGAGGGATGATGTATCACCCCAAATTCGAAGCAAGATGGAATTTCTAAGAGGAACCAACATTTGCCATTCAACCTGCATTTGAACTTGTGGGACCTTACAGCTTTCTTCAAGAAAACTTGACTGCTTCTGATTTTGTAAGCTAACGGTTGCTGCCACTCATTTTTCCTTTGGGTGGAAACACATACCTTTCCTTTAGTTACTCACATGAAACACAAGTTTAAAAATTATTATAGTGGACAATTAAGAAGGAATAACAAACGTGTGAAAAGGAGTATAATCTTGAAATTGTTCAGGTGGATAATTTGACTCACCTAGCTTCTGAATTTGGTTGATAAATGAATTACTCCTGGATTTAGTTTGTCACCCTATTTATCCTGCTTTCCCTGTCATTTTCAGTAGTCCAGAGCCAGGTTGCTAGAATTGCTTCTATTAGTCCATTTCTGAACTAATAAGCTTCCCCCGCAAAGGCTGGATCATGGCCGCCATATTGTCCCTCACTGCCATTTTTAATCCTAGTAGGAAAAACAAGTCATTGAAACTGGAAGGAAATATTGAATACATTTTCTGAGCCAGGATTGTGTCTTATTCATCTTTATATCCTCATTCATCCATTTATTTGTTCAATAAATATTTATTCTGGGTGCACTATTTTCTGGGCAAAATGCCATAGGGTAAGACTAATGGGGTAAACACAGGGCTTTTAGTATAATGGGACAGACATATATTAAGTAGACACACAAATAAATATATATAATTACAAAGGTAGTAAGGGCTTTGAAGGAAAAATGAAGAGTTCAGTGAAATATTAAAGAGATGGAGTGCTGACTAAATTTCTGAATTGCAGGTGGGCTTCCCTGGGGAAAAGCTCGCATACCTGAAGGATGAGTAGGAGTTTTCCAGGCAAAGCGTGAGGCAAAGAGTATTCCAGGCAAAACAACCCACTGAGAAAAATCTGCAGCAGAAGAGCTTTATCGTCTTCAGAAAAAAACGAAAACCAAAGAAGGCAGTGTATATAAAATCTAATGAGAAAGGACAGGTTCCAAGAGGTAGAGTCAGCTAAAGCTTTTAGATTTTATTCTAGGCACAATTATAAACAGAATTAAGGCAAGGCAATAACATAAATTGTGTTCTGAAAATGTTGCCAGGCATGGTGGTGCACACCTGTAATCCCAGTGCTTGGAAGGCTGAGGCAGGAGGATCATCACAGGTTTGAGGCCAGCCTGGACTATACAGTGAGTTCAAGGCCAGTCTGAGTTACAGAGCAAGACCCTGTCTTAAAAAACCAAAAAATAAAATATAATGTTACGTACTCTGATAATGTACAGAATTGGAAAAGGAGGGAACTGGAGAGCCCATTTTGGTGCTAGTTTACTTGACTTGAGAAAGAAAATGTGATATTTATACACCATGGAGTACCACCCTACCATAAAGAAGGGTAAGTTTAGGCCTTTGTATGAAAATGGATGCACCTGAGACAATAGTGTTACGTGAACTAAATTAGACACACATGCTTAAATATTGCCTGGTTTCTCTTACATGAGAAACCCAAAGTCTAAATAACTTAACATGCAAAATAAAAGGCAGGTAATAGGAAACAGGGAGATAGGTCTTTTGCAAATGGGAAGGGGGCCTCAAGATGGTGGGAGAAGAAACTGAGGAGAAGGGAAGGGAATGAAATCAAGAACTAAGGTGTGTTGCATACGTGAACCAATGTAATCACTATGTACTGTAAACATGTACTAATACAAATTTTAAGAATTTAAAAAATAGGGTGTGACCATGGCTGCCACTCCCCCCAACCCCTACCCCACTCCCCGCCAGATCCTGAAAATGTAAGTGGAAAGTATTGCCTAGCACAAGAGACAAATCTAAACAAACCAGCTGGAAGGAATGGAAGCAGCTGAAAAAGATATAGAAGAACCTCCTTCAAACTTCAGGCACACACGATCTCACTGTTCAGTCTTTAAAATTTTAAAGACCCAACTAAGTAGATGGAACTTAAGCTGTTCCAAAACACCAAAAGAGGAAGTATTTCTTATTATACTTATAAAAGTTTAACACTGCCCTTAAAACCTAACAAAAGAGCAACCCTCACTTATCAATATTTATGTTAAAAACCCCAATACAACAATGATAATTTTAATTCAAGAGTAGTTAAAAAATATGCTATTTCCAACTGGATTTTTTTCCTGGATGGCAAAGTGAGTTCATATTAGAATAATTATGTATATACTATAAAGTATTAATACCGTAAAGAGAAAATTATGTAAGCCCTTTCTTTTTTTTTTTTGGGGGGGGGTACTGGGGATTGAACTCGGGCCCTTGAGCTTGCAAGGCAAGCACTTTAACCACTGAGCTAAATCCCCAGCCCCCGATGTAAGCCCTTTCATAGCTACAGAAAAAGTATTTGACTAATCTGATATCCAGCATGATTACAAAAATATGGAATAAGCTAGGAATAGATGACAATAGCAGAATACATATTTTTCTCACGTGTTCCCATATATACAAGAACATTCTCCAGGACACACCATATGTTTCTTGGTCACGAAACAAATTTTAATAAAGTTTAAGACTGAAGTCATCCAAAATTGTCCCCCTGTGGCTCCGGGGATCAAACCTGGGCCTTCACTCAGGCCTTCTGGGCAAGCTCTCTACTACTGAGCTGTGTCTCTAGCGCTAAAGCAGCCCTTTTGATAACAACAGAACACTAGAATCAACAACAGAAGGAAAACTGGCAAATTCACAAATATGTGGAAACCAAACAGCATACTCTTAAACAACCAATGGGTCAAAATTTCACAAAGGAAATTAGAAAATACCTCGTACTGAATTAAAACAAAACACCACATACCAAATTTGGGGGCTACAGAGAAGTGCTAAGGAAATTTATAGTTGTAAACACAACTTTTAAAAGGGCAGAGAAGGAGGTTTGGGGATTTAGCTCAGTGGTAGAGCACTTGCCTAGCGTGGGCCCCTGAGTTCAATCCCCAGCAGCAGCCCCTCAAAATGGCATAGAAGCGTCCTTGTAGTTTTAGTGTTTTTATTGTGAAGCATGTTGAATTTTGTCGTCGAGATGGCATCAGTTGGGATGGCCATGTGGAGTGTTTTGCCTTCATTCTATCAATAATCTATATTCTATTGATTGCTTTTTCTCACGGGGAGCTATCCTTATCTTCTAGGAATAAATCCCACCTGGGTCAGGGTGTATACTTCTTTTAAAGTCCTGCTAAATGAAAGCAGGGAAATAAGCTTAAATGGAAATAAGCTTTGAAGGGAATAAAAACTTTGTTTTTATTTTGTTAAAGATTTTTGTATCAATATTCATTGGTCTGTACAGATACTGGTTTGTAATTTTCTTTCCTTGGAGGGATAATGCTTGCATCATAGAGTAAGTTACAGAGTGTTAACTTCTGTAGATATTTTTGAAGAGTTTGAGAAAGATTGCTATTCATTCTTCAAGTGTTTGGTGGAATTTGCCAGGGAAGCCTTCTACTACAGGACTTTTCTCTCTTGGGAGGTTTTTGATTACTGATTCAATCTTCTTTTTAATTCTAGGTTTATTCATGATTCAGTTTTGGTAAATTGTTTCCAGGAATTTGTCCATTTAAGCTAGATTACCCAATTACTGGTGTACAATTATTCATTGTGTTCTTTTCTGTCTTTTTACTTCTATAAAACTGGTAGTAATTTCCCTGCTTTCATTTCTGTTTTTGGTCATCTGAACCTTGTCTTTTTCTTAGACAAAGATCTAGCTAAAGATCTGTCAACTTGTTTTTGTTGGTTTTACTATTATTTTTCCATTCACTTTTACTTATCTCTAACCTAATCTTTAATAATTTCCTTTTATGTGTTAGTCTTGGGTTTAGCTTGCTCGTCATTTTCTACTTCCTTAAGGTGTAACATTAGGTATTAATTGAATCTCTTTTTTAAAAGATGTGCTTACGGTAATAATTTCTCTCTTAGCACTACTGTTGTATCCCAGAATTTTGGTACGTTAAATTTTATTTTTGCTTAGCTCAATGTATTTCCTAATTTCCCTTATAATTTCTTCTTTGACCCACTGATTGTCTAGGAGTGTGTTGTTGTATTTGTGACTTTTCCAATTTTCCTTCTATTTTTGATTTTTAGTTTTATTCCATTATGATGAGAAAAGGTACTTTGTGTGTATTCAATTTTTTGTAGTTTATTAAGTCTTGTTTCATAGCCTAACACATATTCTATTCTGGAGAATGTTCCATGTATACTTGGAGTGTACTTTGCTGTTGTGTGTATTTTGTATGTTGTTGGAGTATTCTGAATATGTCTGTTATCTATCGTCCACCATCCATCCATCTACCTACCTCTCCCCTCACCCACATGTCTTTCTATCTTACTGTGAGGTTTTTATAGCTGTTGTGGCCTTGGACTGGAAAACTGCACCCCTAGATGTTCATATAGCTGCTTTCACTACTCAGATATCTGTGCAAATACAACCTCAGGGAAATTTTCTCTGACCGCAGTGTCAAAAATTGCACCCCAACTCACCACATCCCCCGTCACCCTCTATCTTATTTCCTGGTTTGTTGTTTTTATTGCATTTATCACACTATGACAAAATACAACAGATTCTTTACTCATTTGTTCTCTCTCCCAGTAGAATGTAAGTTCAGTGAATGTCTTACTCACAGCAAAACTTAGTACACATCTGATGAATATGTATTTGTTAACATTTGTTAAATATCACCTTGCTCTTCAAAATAACACTTTATATGTAAATGAATTTGTTTCTTAGATTTTTCATGCTGGGTGACTTACAGGCAGTTCTCATACCCTATGTAGTTTTTCTATGTCTTTCTCTTCTCTGACGTTACTACTTTCTAATATCATTAAAACCCTTCTTGTGTTTTGCTGTGCTTGGAGTTAAAGCTGGATCATGTAGATAAGTTTAGACTATATCCATTATAATTTTCCATATTTTGATAAAATTCCTTCCTAATTTTTTCTCCACTGGTATTTCAGATTTTAGTTTCTGAAAAACTTTTTCACAAGCAAATTCTTGAGCAGCATTGCTATTTTTTCTGAATATTTACCCTAACCACATTTTGCTGCAGTATGTACTTTCTAGGTTGCTATTCATTAAAGTAAATTTCAAAGAAATTATCATAAGGAGATATGATATGATTAAGGGCAGTGCTATGTAAAATTGCTTAGGTTTAGAAGAATTTTTTTTCCTAAAGGACCACCTTGTCGCAAATGGCAATTTGAAAAGTGCTCATTTCCGTGGAGAGCCTTTATTTGCCTCCAGTAAGAAGAGCCCTCTGTTGGTCTGCAATCGGTGGCTAGTGTGTAGTCTGATGTCATCCTGGAACAATGTGTATAGTTTTATACTTGCTTGTTTTATAGTGAGTTACAGACAAGAACATGATACTTTCTGCCGGGATTTCTATACGACATGGAAATGGAAAATTAAAGACAGAGAGTAATTGCTATTAGTACAGGCTTTAAAAAATTCCCATAGCACAGTGTGTGCCCAAATAGGCAGGACACTATCCACAGAACTGAAAGGTGTATCCGTGGGACATCACAAGGGTTTGTCCACAGAGAATTATTTTCTTTTGGGTTTAATAGATTACATGATACTGGCAAAAGTTGCAGACAGATTGATTTGGCCCCTTGAATAGGGCAGCAAGTTTCCTAGAAGAATAAGGAAGCTCTTCCCTAAACAAAGAAAGGGGCTGGGGATTTAGCTCAGTGATCAGTGTGCCCACCTTGCAAGCCCGAGCCCCTGAGTTCAATCCCCAGCACCAAAAAAAAAAAAAAAAAAAAAAAAAAAAAAAAAAAAAAGAAAAGAAAAGAAAAAGAAAATAAAACCAAAAAAGAAAAAAGCAAAGGCAGGAAAGGTCTACTTACTCATGCTAAGTGTGTGAAGCACTGAGACCTGGATATTGGTATAACAAGTCTTTAACCTCTCACAGGTAAATGTAGTTTATGTAAATAATTTATTGCATCAATTTTATGCCTCATAAGAGAAATAATGTTACCAGAATAAACCATATCAACAACTTATCTAAGATGCTTGCTTTGTCCAGTACTCGGTTGTAATTTGGTGGATTTTAAAATTTATTTTTAGGGTTTTGTTTGTTTGACTAATCATTGTGATCATATTTAGCACTAGTAAAATAAGAAAAATGCTTCAATTTTTTTCAATTTTGTGTTGCTCACCATCACTAGGCCAGAAAGTGGCCTTGTGATAGATTTTACATCTATTTAGTTGATAAATGTGTTTTGGAAATCTGAAGCATTGATACATATTATGGCTTTATTTTTATTCATGATACAAATCCACATATTTCCCCCCTTCAATTTCAGTTACCCTAAGCAACTGTTTATGGGATCCAAATGCCTAACATATTCAAACTTCTTCATAAAATTTTGTCCCTGAAATATAAGCATGTAGAGTCGAAGTTCCTCAGTTTCATTCTGTTTTAAATGAAAAAATTCTCTACGGAGCAGATATGGATCCAGTTGAGTGTGGGAGAGATTTCACTGATGGAGCATCTTGTACCATCCTGTGCTGGTGCCAGCTAAACCTAGGAGAAAATAGATCCATTTCCTGCCCTCATGCCTAAAGAAAGGTTTGAGTCTATTCTTTTTAAAAGCAGTTTTCTTCTCTGAACCACTTAACACATGCTTACCTCGTCTGAAGATGGTACAAAACCAATACCATTTTAGTTTAAAAGAGAAGTTTTTCACTGTTCACTAATTTTCCCTCGGAGTCTCAGAGAGAAAGGTGGGCCAGGCATGATGGAGCATGCTTGTAATCCCAGGACCTCAGAGGCTGAGGTAGGAAGATCTCCACGGGTTCCAGGCCAGCATGGGCTACATAGTGAGTTCAAGGCCAGTCTAAACTGCAATGTGAGGGCTGGGGATTTAGCTCAGTGGTTAGAGTGCTTGCCTTGCAAGCACAAGGCCCTGAGTTCGATCCCCGGCACCAAAAAAAAAAATAATTAAAAAAAAATAAAATAAACTGCAATGTGAGACCCTGTCTCACCATCCCGACCCCCCAGAAAAAAGAAAGACTGGTGAATTTACATATGAAACAAGCAGACAAATGTAAAATAAAGATGTACATGGTTATAAATTGTAATTATGGAAAGAAATTGCAAGAGATTTGCCCACAGGGAAATTCTTGGCCAACTCTGTGGTAAGGTTCAGCCAAGTTTCTTGGTTAAATGCTTTTATTTTTTGTTTGTTTAATAGAATTTTTCTGACTATAAAAGTAAAAATTTTATAGGAAAAAACTAAAAAGAGGAAAAAAATCACTCTCAATCCACAGAGAGGTAAAATGAAACCCCTCTAGTGTGTCTTCTGTGCACTGATATGTGTTTAGTTTGTTTGCAGTCAATTCTATGACTATCTTGATCCAATATTTCTGTCTTTGCCTTTACATTAAATGTTTTCTTCCCCTTAACTCCCTACCATATCATATGGAGAGTATTTGATTCTTTCCTAGATTCTTTTACAATGTCAATGTCCTCTTGCTTTTTAAGTCTTAATTCAGGCAATTCCATTTTGCTGCAACAAGCAGCCATTTGTCCCAATTGCATTTACTGACATTTTTTTCTCACTAATTTGAAGTGTTTCCTCTGTTGCTATAATATTTATGTGTACATGGATCTGTTCCAGACGCTCTGGTTTTTTCCTCCACATTTACAAGATTAAAACTCTCCACTACCACATGGTTTTTATTTTGATAACCGATTATATGTCCCCAAAGTGTTCCCAGCTATTTATTCTTCCAGTTAAATTCAGAAGCAGTCTAACACAAATTCCAGGCGAGTTGTGATAGGAATTGTGTCGAATTCACACGTTAGCATGAACAACATTGGCATATTTTCCATTTTCAGTTTTCTGATACAAAATATTGATTTATTTGATTACATACCGTATTCTATTGTTCCTTATATTGATTTAAACAGCTTTCAAACTGTCCTCACGTTGGTCTTGTGCATGTATTAAGTTTATCCTTCGTCACTTAAATTTTTTTGAAATTTAAACTGATACACAAAACAAGAATTATACATATTAATGGGATACCACATGATGCCTCAATATATGTCTAATTATGTAACATTTAAATAAATTTAAGCACTCATCATTTATTTTCAAAGTCATTTCTTGTAGCTTTTTGGAATGTACAGTCCCTTGGTGCTGTCCGTAGTCGCCCCACTGTGCAAGGTCACACAGAACTTACGGCTCCTGTCCGATTGTACCTTAGTACCCAGGGAGCCATCTTTCCCACATGCTCGCCACACACTCGCTCTCGCCGGCTCTGCTAACCAGCACTCTCATCTCAACATCTACAAGCTCAACTCTGTTGGATTCCACAGATGAAGTATCATGTGACGCTTCTGTACCTGGCTTACTTCACCGAATACAATGGTCTCCCGTTCCATCCATGTTGCTGCAAACGACAGGATTTTGTTCTTTATGACCAAATAGTACCTCATTATACCTATGTACCATATTTTCTTCATCCTTTCCTCAGTCGCTGGATCCTTAGGTTTGTCCATTTCCAGGTCATTGTAAATAGTGCTGGAAAGAACAGGGCTGTGCACGTGTCTCCTTGATTTTTTCCCTTTGGGTGTAGACCCAGTCATGGGATTGCTGGATCCTATCATAGCTCTGTTTTTAATGTTTTTGAAGAAGTTCCATGCTGTTTCCCAGAGTGTCTATAGTAACTCACATTCCCACTAACAGTGTGCAGGGTTCTCTTCTCCACATCCTTACCAGCTCTGGTTATCTGCAGTCTTTTGGATAATTACCTTTATTGTGTCAGGTGATAGCTTGTTTGATTTGCATTTCCCCGATTACTGATGTTGAGCTTTTTTTCATGTACCTGTTGGCCTTTTTCAAATCTTTTGAGGAAAATTTGGTTAGATCAATTATCCATTTTAAAATCAGGTCATTAGGGTTTTTTTTCCTTTCCTTTAAAAATTTTATTTATTTTATTTATGCTGTCGAGTGTTTGGAGTTCCCTGAATACTCTGGATATCATTCTTTATTAGATGTATAGTTTTTAAATATTTTTCCCACTTGGTGGGTTGCTTCTTCATTCCATTGGTTATTTCCTTCGCTATGCAGAAGCTTTTTTGTTTGGTGTAATCCCATTATATGCTATTGTTTCCTATGCTTTGGGAATCTCGCCCCCCAAAAAATGTTTGCCCATTCCAATGTCCTAAAGCATTTCCCTAATTTTCTCCTAGTCGTTTCACAGTTTCAGGTCTTATCCTGAAGTATTAAATCCATTTTGAGTTGGTGTTTGTCACTGGTGAGAGATAGGAGTCTAGTTTTTCATTCTTTGGCAGTGCCTGGCTAGGGATTGCTTTCTTGATTCCTATTTCAGATAATTCACTACTAATCCTTGGCAATATCAGAGATTTTTTTATGTTGATTTTATAATTTGAAACTTCACTGAATTCATTTAGTAGTTCCAATGGTTTTTCTTTTTAAACTTTCAGAGTTTTCTATATGTAAGATCATGTCATTGCAAACTGACAATTTGACCTCTTTTCCAATTTGGATGCCCTTCCTTCTTTCTCTTGCCTGATTGCTCTGGCCAGGACTTCCAGAAATATAGTAAATAAAAGCATGGTTTCTCTTATATGAGAACCCAAAATATAAATAAAGAGCAAAATAAAAAATAGATAATAGGAAATAGAGAGATTGATCTTTTGTAAATGGGAGGGAGACCAAGAAATGGAGGGAGATGGAGGGTGGGAAGGGGAAGGAGATGAAAAAAGAAGTAAATGTGTTATGTACATTGTTATGGCTTGTATCTAGATGTCCCCCCAAAGCCTCATGTGGTCATATGAGAGTTTCAAAAGTGGCTGGATTAGTGTGTCTGAATGTGGATTAAAGGTGTGATACTAGGATGAAGGGTGTGGATAATGGAAGTCCCGCCCTGAGTGTGGGTGGCACCCATCAATAGGCGTATAGGGACAGAAAGAAGGCAGGCTTGCTGCTGCTGCTTGCTGCCTTCTGCTTGCCACACTATGGACTATTTCTCCTCTGCGATACCCCACTGCCATGCTGCCTGTCTTGGAGCCAGCTAACTATGGACTGAAGCCTTTACAAACTGTGAGCCAAAATTAACCTTTCCTCCTTTAACTTGTGGATGTTGAGTATTTTGTCTCACCAATGAGAAAGATAACTAAGACACATATGTACTGGCTCTCCACAGGAATGCAATCATTCTGTACTGCAAACACGTACTAATAAAAGATAAAAATTGAAAAAAAGTGATGAAAGTGAGCATCCTTGTCTTGTTCCACATCTTAGAAAACTTTCAGTTTTCCCTATTTGGTATAATTTTAGTGTTGGCTTATTACATATGGTCTTTATGTTAAGGTACATTCCTTACATACTTAATTTGTTTTTGTATATTTTTATCACAAAGTGATGTTGAATTTTATCAAATGCCTCTTCTGCATCTACTGAGATGACCATATTGCATTTGTAAATATGTACTTAGAATTATTCTTTTCTCTTGCCAAAATGACCCCTTTATCACTGTCTAATGACCTTCTTTGTCTCTTTTACTGCTTTTGATTTAAAGTCTATTTTATTTGATGTATGTATGACCACTTCTGCCTTCTTTTAGATTCTATTTGCATAGAGCATTTTATTCTATCCCTTCACTTTCAGTCTGTGCGTATTCTTAGAGGCAAAGTTAATGCCTTATAAACATAGAGGTAAATCTTGACCTTTAATCCGTTCAGTCACTGTCTGTCTGCTAATTGGAAAATTTAATCCATTTATACTCAAGGTAATTATTGATAGATAATATCTTACTATAGCCATTATGTAACCTCTTTTCTAGTTTTGTTGTGGTTTCTTTTTTTATCCCTTTCTTACAATCTTCATTTGTGGTCAGACGATTTACTCTATCTTTGAGCCCTTGTTTATTATTTTTGGTTTTTCTATTATAGATTTTGCTTTGTGGTTATCCTGAAGCTTACAAAAAATATCTTTTGGTTATAACAAGCTATTTTGAAATGATAGCAATTTAACAGCATCATGAAGATAAGAACAGGAGCAAAATGAAAGAATAAGAAAAAATATACTACTGAGAAAGCATTGTGTTTGCATTTCATTCCCCCCATTTTGACTTTTTAATATTCATTTTATATCTTTCTATATTACCTATCTCAATATATTAATGTAGCTATTATTTTAAATTTTGTTTTTTAGCCTTCATACTATAGATATGAATGGTTTACACAGCATGCTAATAATATTATTAAAACATTGTAACTTTGTATAATTACTTTTACCAGTGAGTATCATACCTTCTCAGGTTTTCTTCTTACTCGTAAATGTCTCTTTCTTTTGCTTTGAAGAATTTCCTTTAACATTTGTTGGAGGACAGTTCTGGTGCAGATATATTCTCTCGGCCTTTGTTTACCTAGGAATGTCTTTCTCTTGCCTTCCTTTCTAACGGAGTGGCTTTGCTGGGTACAATTCTCTTGGTTGACAGTTTTTTCCTTCTGTACTGTGAAAGTCTCACGCCACTCTCTCATGGCCTGTAAGGCTTCTGCCAAGAAGTTGGCTTTTAGGTGAACTGGATGCCCCTCCCTGTGTGGTGTTTCTTTTTTCTTGTAGCCTTGAGAATCTTCTCTTTGTCATTTGCCCCTGAGAGCTTAGTTAATCGGATGACTTATAGTAGACTTGATTGTGTTACACTTGATTGATGACCTTTGGCCTTCATGTACCTGGATATTTGTACCCTTCTCTAGGTTTGGGAATTTGTCTGTAACTTTTTTGGAATAAGCTTTCTACCCCTTTGACATTCTCACGTCCTCTTGAACACTCATAACCTAATACTCTTTTAACCCTGTCCCAAAGTTCTCATACAGTATTTTTTCACTCTTCTTCATTCTCTTCTCTTATTTATCCTCCAAATCTTTAATTTTTCCAATAGCCTGTCTTTGGGCTAATTCTTTCTTCTGTTTGATCTGTCCTGCTATGACAACTTCTATCAGGCACTGTGGATTCTGCCTGACTGGAAAAAGTCACTGTGGATGGGTCAGCCCCTGTCTTGTATGACACACCTGTGACCCTCAATGCTGCCAAGCTGTGTCATGACTGGGGCCCACCAAGAAGAGCACACCACTGGGCGAGGACCAAGGCCCACTCCGAAGGAGCAGCCTGTGGCTGAGGCCAACACTCAGCCCAGGACTGCTGTGACCAGCCAGCAGGAAGGCTAGCTGGGACAGAAGTCTGGTAGGGTGGAGTCACATGGCTTTCCTGGCACAGAGATGTTCTAGAGGCTCCATCTGCAGGCGGGCCTGGGGATGAGGCCCGGTCTTAGGTTTCACTAGCCCAGCACTAAGTTCCAGGAGGCAATCTTGTGTTTACCACCCTGTCCAACCTCCCTCAGATGGGCTCTCACACCACGCTACGTGGCCAAGGTCGGGGTAGTATCGTCGAAAGCAGTTCCTTGGCCATTTAGACAGATACTCAGCAGAATCACTTGTGAGTCTCACAGCCATGAGGACCTACAACACCTCGGGGGCATACTGAGGCCCATTTCACACCAGGCCAACACATGAGTCCCTCCTACCTGCCGCAGGTCTCTCCCGCTCCGAGGCAGTCCTAGGGCCCGGTCTGCACGCACCAGCCTGGTGATAGCTGTGCGGCCGGAAGCTGATGGAGACAGTCCCTTGGCCAGCAAGGCTGATGCTAACATAGGCCCTTCCTGAGTCTCACAACTGCAGACTCCCGCACCGTCTCAGAAGTTGTGACTGTGTTTCAGACCCGCTCAAGGCTGGAAACGGTGCAGCGGAGACTTGCGTGTGACGCATTAGCACAGTCCCCACCTGGCGCCGGGCTGGGCCACAGGCCCCACCTGTGAGCTCTGTGCTGCGCATGTGCCTTCCCTGTCTGCCAGGTGCCGAGACTCGCCACAGCTGGCCTGGCACCGGGCTCCTACACAAAGCCAGCAGCTCAGTCCACAGGTGCCAGCCTGCAGTAGGAATCATGGGGTGGCAAGCGCTGGGTTTCCCTGCGGAGGGCCGGGTACTGGGTTTCAAGTACAAGACCAGACTTAATTCCCTCTTGCTCCCTGAGGCGAGAGGCACGCTTCTCTCTGCGGGGCTGCTTGGAGTTGGGGGAGGGTTGAACCCTTCCTGCCTTCTTCAATGTGTCTTCTCATTTTGTTATACTGAAAACACATACTGTCGTCTCTTACCTGACTTTCTTAGCACTTATGAATGTAGGTGGTGCATGAATAGCTGTTCACCTTGGTGTGTCTGGGAACGAAGTTGGTGGAGGATCTTAGCCTCCATCTTTCACTACCAATCTCCTCAGGTATTTTTGAAGATCCTTTTATTATTTTGAATAGAATGTGTTTCTAATTAAATATCCATTGGTTACTTGGGAGTTTGCTGTATTCATCTTACAGTTTGTTAAACTCATGTTTAGTTCAAATTATTTTTCAATTGATTATTTCATATTTTTCTAGGTGACCAATGATATCATTTACAGATAATGATTTTTGTAATGATTACTCTAGCTTTGCAATATTTATCATTCTTATATTTTTCAGTATCATGTTATTTAGAACTCTAGGACAGTGCAGAATAGGAGAGGGCATAGTGGGAATTCACATAGTTTTCTTGCACTAGTGGGAATGCCTGTAAGATGTACGGTTAGTTTCGAATACTCGTTTTCAAGCTAGATTTTCTTCAGATAGTCAAATATTTCTTATCTGTAGCTTGTCTTTTCATTCTCTTGACAGTGTCTTTCATAAAAGAGAAAATTCTGTTCATTTTAATGAAGTCCATCTTATCAACTCTTTCATTCATGGATTGTGTTTTTAGTGTTATATCTAAAAAGTCATTGCTAAATCCAAGGTTATATAGATTTTTTTATTGTTATCTTCTAGGATGTTTGTAGTTGCTTAATTCATGCCTAGGGCTGTGATGCATTCTGAGTTAATTTTTGTGAAGGGTAGAAAGGCCTGTGTGTCAATTCCTGTTTTTCTGTGTGAAATTGTATGTCCTGTTACTCCACACAGAATAATACTTACAATGATATTTTAAAAGACTATCCTTTCTACACTGGATTGCCTTTGTCTCTTCGTCAAAGATCATTTGATGGTATTTGAGTCTGTCTCTGATCTCACCATTCTATTCTGTTAATCTAGTTGTTCTTTTGCCAATACCATCCTGACTTGATTACTAAAGTTTCATAGTAAGTCTTGAAGTCAGGTAGTTACCAGTCTTCTTTTTTGTTCTTTTCCAATATTGTGTTGACTATTCTGGATCTTTTGCCTCTTTATATAAACTCTAGAATCAGTCTGTCAGTATCTGCAAAATAAATTGCCAGGATTTTGACCGGCATTGCGTTGAACCTATAGATCAAGTTGGGAACAATCAGTATCTTGACAAACTCAGGTCTTCCTGTCCGTGTACACCATTCATTTAGACCTTTGATTTCTTCTATCAGAATTTTGTAGTTTCCTTGAACATATTGTTAGACATATGACTAAGCATATTTGTTGTTTTTTTTTTTTGCTAGTGTAAATTGCCTTATCTCTTTATTTTCCAATTCCAATTGTTCTTATCTTGTATCTTGCAGTCTTGATATAATCATTCTAGGAGCCTGACATGATTTGACATGTTATCTGCCATCAAAGACAGCTTTATTTCTTAACAATCCGTAAGCCATTTATTTCCTCTTCTTATCATTTCATTATGTAGACAGCCAAAATGATTCTGAAACTTTCCATGTTCCTAATCTTAGTGAGAAGACTTCTGGTTTCTTGCCATTGAGTATGATATGAGCTGCATATTTTTGTAGACAGTCTTTATCAAATTGAGGAAGTTCTCTGCTCACAGTTTACTGAGACTTCTAAAAAAAATTATGAAGGCAGGGCTGGGGATTTAGCTCAAGTGGTAGGGCGCTTGCTCAGCAAGCACAAGTCCATGAGTTCAATCCCCAGCACCCCCCCAAAAAAATTATGAAGGAGAATTGGATTTTTATCAGTTGCCTTTTCTGCATCTATGAGCACAATGAAGTGCTTTTTCTTCTTTAGCCAATTGAATTTTGAATGTTGAACCAAACTGGCATTCCTGGAATGAAACATGGTGGTCTTGCATAATTCTTTTCACACATTGTTAGTTGCAATTCGCTAATATTTAGTTGAGAATTTTTGCATCTATATTCATGAGAGATTTTTGGTCTGATGACGCCCTTTCTTACAATGTTTTTGGTTTGGTATTAGAGTAATACTTGTCTTGTGTTATTAATTAGGAAGTATTTCATCTACCTTTATTTTCTGAAAGAGATTGTAGAGAACTGATATATTTTTCATTAAATATTTGGTAGAATTTATCAGTAAACTGACCACAGCTTTGTGCTTTCTGTTTGGACAGGTTAGTAATTGTTGATTTAATTTCTTCAATGGTTATAGGCCTATTTAAATTATCTATTTCACCTTGGGTACATTTTGGGTTTTTTAAAAAGAGAACTTCAGTAACACTATATTCAAATGTTCTTCAGCTAATGACAATAGCAGAAATGTAAGCACTTCCTTGCACAAATGTATCTAGAGAAAGTGGGCTATATTTATCCAAAAACTATGAAAAGGTACAATATAAATCTATCAAACAAAATTTTGAAAATTATATTCAAGTGACTTGTCCTTGAATAAACCCAAGTCCTGACCAAATAAACCCAAGTCCTGACCAAATCGAGACAACAATTCAACGTGCAGAAAGATTATTATGTAGCCAAAGGAGCAAAAAGTAATAGAAAAGTCTTCTCAATACAACTCTACATAAATACACAAATCTAAACTTTAACACAACAAATCTTAAGCACACGTTAGCTGCCTGTCTGTAACATTATAGAAGTAATTATTTTATATTTAGTAAAATGTATACAATGCACAAAAGCTTTAATCACATGGAGTGTAGACTAACAAGTGTAAACCATGTAGAATGTGAGATTCATATGGAAAGATACATATTTCAGAAAGTACCCAACTTGAAGTAAATTAATTAATGTACATATTGCAAAGATCCACAGAAACGTCTATCATTTGCAATTACACATGGAGAATAGACTGCCAAGAAATTAATACCAGAATCTTACTGAAGTGTATTATAGTGACCAGCTTTAAAGGATAAATTATTTACAAAGAGACTTAAAATAGCAGAAGATAAATGTAAATTAAGTAACAAGAGTGAAGAAACACAATGCACAATAGCAAGAAGTTAGAAAACAACACTGTGGCAAAGATGTGTTAGTCTGCACAAATTAGTTTTGATAAATTGATGGTTACTTGTTACAGTAAATTATTAAGGTTTTTACCCCAACACTATTTTCCCACATGTTAGAATTTGGAAGGAATCTGCCTTTCTCAAATTGTTATTTAGTGTTTATTTTCCTCACCTCTCAAAACAGAGAAATGGGTTTTTGAATATGAACTAGCCATTTATGAAAGTCGTAAGATACAAATATTCACAAATATTACAAGAGTTAGGATGAATGTACCTAGGCAAACAAAATCAATATTTACGAAAAAAGATCTTGGTTTTTAACGTACTGAGTACTAAAGGAATTTTGATCAACACACTATTAAGGTCCTTCTGAAACCAAAATGAGGAAAAATCTTAGTGCCATTCTGCCATACACCGTGCAACGAAAAACACAGCACAAAGGGACATGAATCCAGTGTACCTATCGCAGGATTGAGACTACAGATGACCAAGCTAATTAATGAGATAAATTAAAGAGTAATACCAAAGTCGTTTAATATATCACTACTATTTGGGAAACATCAAACAAATAGGAATTTACTTATGAATTGGCTGGAGCTACAGTCTGTACTGAGATTTTTGCTTTGTAGTAAAAGAGAATCTCAGGGGGTTGGGGATTTAGTTCGCTCTCCAGCCCTTCCCTCCCCCCAAAAAAGAGAGAATCTCAGGGGCTGAGGAATTAGCTCAGTGGTAGAGTGCTTGCCTAGCAAGCTCAAGGCCCTGAGTTCGATCCCCAGCACCCCCCCCAAAAAAAAGAAAAGAAAAAAGAAAATCTCAAACATCTATCATACTCTTTGTTACTCCTCAAAGGAAATTTGGCAGGTTTGCTGATACCCGTGTACCTCCCCGTGGTTTTAGGAGTTCTACATATCCAGTAATTCAGTAATTAATAGGAGTAGTTGGGCAAAAAAAGAGACTAAAAGCAAACCTTGTAATAACATATGCTAGATAGATGGGTGTTTTTACATGATAAATGTAATCATAAAGTCAAATGCACTCATAAAGCTATACCTACCTTATGTTACATAAACTGTGCTTACCATAACATTTTACCTGGGAAGGCTGATGAGTGGGATATACTGACGGCCATGAATCAAAACAATTATGTGCAAACCGCAAGGTCCCTAAAAGAGCAGTTAGAGTTTATGTACAGAAAGATGTCATTGTCTCATCAAATGTGCAAGAGATGGACCTTCCCAGAGTTTGTAACACAGAGCAATAAGCACCACAGGCGCCTCCTCCGTGGCTTTCTTCCAGATGACAGATTGACTCCTCATGCCCACTTTCCCACAGTCCAGGTGTCCGAATTCTCTCTGCAGGTTCCTCACAGGCACACTGTACACCATTACAACCTAAAAACAGCATGGAATGCTTCCGAGCACATTTCAGGCCTTCATTTCTACCAACTCGATTTTCCTTACCAATTCTATTTCTAACCAGCATGTACACTGTGTCGTTTCTTGTACAGCATGCTTCCAGTTCACTTAACAAATTGTTCAGGCTAGTAAAAGTGTCTCTTTCCATGACATCACATGCACCTCCACAGCAGCTGGGAGGCGATGTTTGAAACCTCTTGACCAGCAGTGTCCCATACTGCAGGTTTAGCCTTATTTCCATTCACTGAAATTGTTTTTACCTTGAAGTCAACACCTGTCCTTGCTGCAAGGCTGAATCAAAAGTATTATCTACGGCCCTCAGGAGCCGGCAGGACTTGCCCACCCCTCTCTTGTGGATAATAAGGACCTTCAGAGCGGTCAACATGTCCTCATTCATTCTGACCCCACTCTGCTCTAAATCCGGCTCTGTGTGCATTTTGGTAGATGGTGCTATTGAAGGGTTCGATCCATGTCATCTTTGTCATCAGATTTGTGGGCTTAGAGTTGCTCATGATTGTCTTTTGTTAATCTGTTTTATATCCGTGAGACCTGTAATGATGACCCTACTTTCATTTTTGATATTAGTAATCAGTGATCTGATATTAATCATTTTCTCTCTCTCTCTCCCTCTCTCTCTGACCTGACTAAAGGTTTATAAACTTTATTGATCTTTTTAAAGAACATGGGTTTGGTTCTATAGCTTTACTTTTAATCCACGTGGCTTTATATTTAACGTTGGTTGCTTTTAAACAACATATACTGGGGTATTTTTAAAATTCCACCCAGATAATCTCTGTATTTTGATTTAGACTGTTGACACCTAAAGTGGCATTGACATAGGTTGGTCTTGTATCTACGATATTCGGACTGTCCCACTCCCCACCTCCTCGCCATGGAACCAAGGCATTCGCATTGAGGTACATTTGCAGCCCTTTTTAAATTTTGTACTTTGAGACAGGTTCTCCCTGCATCACCACATTGCCCAAGCTAGGCCTGAATTCACAATCTTCCAGCCTTAGCCTCCCACAGTGCTGGGATTCCAGGCATGCACCACAGTGCCCAGTTCATTACTGTTCTGTATTCTTTGCACCCCTGCACTTTTTGTTTCTCTCCTATTCTTTTTTTTTTTGTCCTCTCGGTTTTAACAGCATTTTATATAATACCATTCTCATCTCTTTGAGTATCAATTACACTTCTCTTTTCAGGTTGTTTCGTCGTTGCCCTTGAGTTTAAAATATGCTTTTACAAATAATCCAAATCCTCATTCAACTCACACTGTGCCACCTTATGAGAACTGACGATTTCTTAAAACTATTCCAGGTTCCTCATCCTCTCCGTTATAAAATTACTGTATTCATTTCACTCATCAATAAGCTATAACCATCAAGTAAATTGTGGCTGTTACTTTGAACAAAGAGGTTTCTGTTAGATCAGTGAAGAATAACAAAAATAAAAGATGTTATTGTACCTTCATTTATTACTTTTCTAACTATTCTTCCTTTCTTTACATATGAATTTCTAACCTATATATTTTTTCTTTCTGAGAAATTTAAAAAAATATTTCTTGCAAAACAGTCCTACTGGTGATAAATTCCCTCAATATTTGTTTCTTTGAAAAAGTCTCTATTTCTCTTTTATTTTTTCTTGTGTGCTTTTTTACCACCACCAGTCTGTTCATCAAAATATACCGCAGTTATAGCAGATTCTTTTTAAAGTTCAGTTTTAACTATTAAATATTTTTCTTCATCTTAATTTCATGTTATTTTGACAGGAATTGAAATTCAGGTTATTTGAAGTTGGGAAATATTTCCATGATGAGCTGAGCTGTATGAAAGCTGGGAGTTTTGTTCTTGCTGTGTATATAGATCTAGGTTTTAGAAAGATGAGGCCAGTGTTAATTACTTTTGAAATGTGGGCTACGAAAATGGGTGTCCTGTTGTAAGACAGGTTACACAGTAAGAATAGAGTTGGGAAAGGACATATTCTTCAAGAAACACACGTTTTGAAGAGCCCCAGTGTCTCCCTTGTATGCACAAGATTTTAATTAATGAAAATGTGCACCAACACAGAAAGGCCAATGTCACTGGAAGAAGAGTTACTTACATGAGCCAGGAGAAGGGGCACACCCTGCCACCCAGGATTGCAGGGAAAAGCACTAATTTTGGTCAGGAGGCTAAAAAGATGAGTGAGGAAGGCATAGGCCACAGCCTGTATTGGGGTTTCTGAGAAAATGGCAGGGTAACTAGTTTAGGATTGACTAGTTGAATAATTCCGGTAGGATTTGGGGGCTCTAGAAGTGGTCCCATTTGCCTGTTACCTAGCTCTGGGGTGATTTGGGGAGGGGAAGTATGCACTTGGTATATATTGGATAAAGAGACAGTGGGGGGTGTGGCTTTGTTTTGGTTGGTTTGCTGATGGAAGGCAGGTTTTCTATCTCTGAGAAGTGCTGGCCCTGGGAGGGGCAGTCTCTTCCTGGGTCTGTAAGGCCCTTGGATGGCGGATCATCAGGAATACAGAATATAAGAAAATATAGGGCCGGGTGTGGTGGCACACACCTGTAGTCCCAGCACTCAGAATGCTGAGGCAGGAGGATTGCTGTGAGTTTGAGGCCTGCCTGGACTGTACAGCAAGACCCTGTCTCAAAAAAACAAAAAAAACAAAACAAAAAAAGGAAAATAAAATTCATGTAAAAGTCTCATGATGAATGGATGCCAAATAGACAATCTAAGAAAGCACAGTTACAGTTAGAATACGCAGTCCATCTTTTTCTTTTTCTTTCTTTTTTTTGAGACAGGATCTCACTATGCAGTTCAGGCTGGCTTTGAACTCACTCTGTAGCCCAGACTGGCCTCGAACTCATGGCAATCCTCTTGCCACAGCCTCCCGAGTGCTGGGATTATAGGTGTGCGCCACTGCACTCAGCCAGTCCATCATTTTTGTTATAGTGAAAGAAAGCTGGCTAATATAATATGTTTGATGTGAGTGTGGGTAAGATTTCCAGAAAGAAACAGCATGAAACCAAGCAGATGAATCCAGATGTTGCCAGTTTCTATCTGGATGTGGAAGATTCTCTTAAAGAAAACCTGCCAAGCGGGCACAGATGGTCTACAGCAGCCAGTCACTGTGTTTCAGCTGCTCAGGGGGCACATCATTTAGGTTGATTTTCTCCGGGACCTTATATACACAAACTCCCATTTTCCCCGTGGCATGGTGGGCTTGCGGGGGAAGCATCAAACCTGCCCGTCCTCATCTTTCTGACACTGCTCCTCTTCTGCTTTGGTGGAATAGGCAATTATCCATATGTCTTGCTCTTCTAGTGGGGGTCCTAGTTCAACTAGTTCCACCATCTCGGTGTCCCCATTAGTGGCAAGAGCACCAGCGCCCTGTGCTATCACAGGTGCATTGTAGGAAGAGAGCTGGTTGATACCTCCATCCCATGAATCTTCTACTTTGGCAAGGGTTGGGGCTTCACGACCACTGGCCAAAGATTTCCCCAGAGTGGTAACTAGGCCAAGTGCGCATGCCCTGTCAGGGGCCGCAGTCTCTGCCTCCCCCGGCAGGCAGGGGCATGAAGCGAGGTCTCCTTTGCTTCTCAAGGTTCACTTAGCTGGAGACAGAATTCTAGGTTGATATTTTTGCTTGGTTGCTGAAGATGACTCCCGCGTACTTTTCTTTTCTTCTCTATAGTAAGGTTTTCCCCTTTTGCATCTTTCAAGATTTTCTCCTTGTCTTTGATTTTCTGCAGCTTGGATACCCTCTAAAACTTAGGTTGAAGTGTAATCCCCAGTGTCGTATATTATTGGTATCCAGAGGGGCCAGGGAGGTCAGGGTAAGAGGGAGTTATGAGGGCCCAGGGCTGCATTAGCGGCTTTTAAGAAGAGGAGGAGAGACCCAGTGAGCATAGCTGCTCTCTTTTGACATCAGGCCCTGCCCCACCGTGCTGCTGTGCACCAAGACCAGAAGAAAGAGCTCCATTGGAGGGGGACCTGCAAGAAAGAAGTCACCAGACTTAGACCTCCAGAACCGTGAGTTTGCAAACCTTCATTCTTTATAAATTATTCAGTCTCTGATAATCAGTGATAGCAGCCAAGATGGACTAAAATATATGTCTAGCCTGGTTCAGCTTTTTTTTTTAATGTGTTTTTTGTTTTTATCTTTTGGTATTTATCCTGCTTAGAGTTCTCTGAGCTTCCCAGATCTGCAGTTTATTGTCTACCATTAATTTTTTTAATTGGTCAGTGATCATAATGCATAATCATTGCATTTGTTGTGGGGAGTGGTACATGTGGATAACAGATGTTAATTAATGATTAATTTTTGAAAATCACAGTCATTATTGTTTCACATATTTCTTCCTTTTTCTCTTTTTCCTCCTTTTTCTTATGTTACATTTGTTACACCTTTTGTGTTTTTCTTACACTTGTTGGATGTGCTCTTCAAACTTCTTATTCTTTTTCTCTTTGCATTTCAGTTTTGGAAATTTCTATTGACATTTTTGCTGTTGTTGTTACTGACTTTTTTGTTGTTGTTTTTGAGATAGGGTCTTGCTACGTATTTCAGGCCTTAAACTTAAGATGACCCTCCTGCCTCAGCCTCCTGAGTGCTGAGGTTACAGGCTTGTGCCACCACACCTGACTTCTGTTGACATTTTAAAATTCATTGCTTCCGTGGCTGGAAATTTAGCTAAGTGGTAGAGCACTTGCCTCACAGGCACAAGGCCCTGAATTTGATCCCCAGCACCCACCCCCCACCCCCAAAAGGGAAAAGCTCATTGTGTCTTTTTCAGTATACTGATGAGCCCATCAAAGTATTATTTTTTCCTGTTACAGTTTATTGTTGTTTCTAGAATTTCCTTTTGATTCTTTCTTGGCTTTATCATTTTTATTTAACTATCTCTTCTTTCATGTTGTCCACTTCTTTCATTAGAGGTCTTAGAATATTAATCGTCATCATTCTGAATCTCTGCTCTGATAGTCTCAACGTCTCTCTAATATCTGAGTTCGGTGCTGAGTTTGGTGCATGATGTACTGGATAAAAGAAACAGAGGCAAACTGGCCCTCAGTGTGAAGTGTTATGCTGATCTGCTTAGATGGCTTGGAATAGTTTGAGGGTGTCCCCGAGAAGGTAACCAAGGGGAGCTTGGTCCTGAGGGTGGTGATGTTAATGTGGCAGAACCTAAAGAAGAGGTCCCTGGTGGAAGATGGTCAGGTACCACTCATGGAGGAGGTTAGTCCTGGTCTCCAGGAGTGAATTAGTTCTCTTGAGAACGATTTGTTACAAAGCTCTCTTGTTCCGTGTCTCACCATGTGCTGTCTGTTATGCTCCCACCATGACGCCATCCACCACCTTGTGTTGTAGCCAGAAGGCCCTCACCAGAGGCCAAACAGGTGAGGCCCCCAGTCTTGGCATTTGGGCCTGCAAAACTATGAGTGTAATAAACCTTTTTAAAAATTTATTTATTTATTGTATAATGTACCCAGCACTAAGTATTTTTTTTCTAGGTATCTTCCTGAAGGAGTTAAAGACATATTACAGTGATACATGCATTTCTGTGTTTATATTAGCACAACTCATAATAGCTAAATCTTGGAAGTAGACTTTATATCCATTAAAAGATGAATGGACCAAGAAAATGTGATATTTACACACAATGGAGTACTACTGTGCCATAAAGAGGGGTAAACGCAAGTCATTTGTAGGAAAGTGGATGCACCTCGAGACCATAATGTTAAGTGGAATAAATCAGCTGCACAAAGCTTAAATATTGCACGGTTTATCTTTGAGAAACCCAAAGTATAAATAAAGAGCAAAATAAAAGATAAATAATAAGAAGTAGGGACACAGATCTTTCTCAAATGGGAACAGGATCAAGAGAGGAAGGGAAGGGAGAGAGAAGAGAGAGGAAGTGGATGAGTGAAACAATTAAAATGTTTTATGTATATGTTACCAACTCCCCACAAGGAATGTAAACATTATGTACCGCAAACATGTTCTCGTAAAGAATTTTTTTAAAGTACAATTAATGAAAAAACCAGACTAAGCCATCTGGGTAGTGGTTAAGATACATATCATATGCTGTAGCTGTAGGTGTCAGAGGCTAGAATTTTCTCTGATATCCTTGTTTTAGTCTTTGCTGTTGTCTTTGGGTTTCCCTGGAGACTTATTCTTAGATAAGAATTGAGACGTGCAGTTCTTTTATCCTATACACATTTTATTACACATTATATCATTGTACATGAGTCCTGTTCACGAGGTGGTATAGGAGGGGAAACATTCTACAGTCCTATGACTAAGCCTCATTTTTTAGTAAGCCTGCGCTCCTGGGTTGTGACCTTTGCAAGTGTTTCTGCCCCATAGGTGAGCCAGGAGGGCCACGAAAGGCTGCATTTGGGTATTTGTCTTCTTCCACATTGGTTAGGTCTGGTAAAACCTCAATCAGTTAGGCTCTGGTAAAAGGCTTTCTCTTGAGGGAAGACCTTGTTAGAAAATGTGATGGTTTGGATATTGTTCGACTGTGTCCTCTGAGGCTTCATTCCGAGGTATTGAGAAGGTAGAATCTTACTCTGATTATGGAGTTTAGAGGTAAGGCCTTTGGGAGGTCATCGGGACTGAAGAGATCATCAGGGTGGAGCTGCCGTGACCGAATATTGGCAGCTTTATAAGAAGAGGGAGCGACGGAAGACACACACATGTGCTCCCTGCCCCTTGCTGTGTGATGTCCTGTACCATTTAGGGACTTTGCTGGCAAGAAGCCATCACTAGATGTGGCCCTTTGACCTTGGACCTTCAATTTGTGGTATTGTGCTATTGGTGACAGAAAGCACACTAATACAGAGAAGAACTGAACTACCAGGGTCTATTTCAAAAGAACAAGGGGGTTTTCTCCAGTCTTCACTGTGAGAATGTGGTAGGGATCTTGGAGGTAAAACACAGACAGGCATGCAGGTTCTTCTAAAACTACGTCCCTTGAGTTTCTAGCTCTTGGGCTTGTCCACATGGACCCTCCAGCATTCATCAGCTGCACACAAGTTTGCCTCCCCGACACTGGATCCCAAGGTTCTGGGCCCATGTTTGCATCCTAGGAAGTTGGGCACATGTTTGTGTTGCTCCGTGTCCTGTGTGAGTCTAAGAAGAGCTCTTGATTTCCCATCTGTTCAGCATTTTCTTTGTTGCTATGAGTTCAGAAGTGGTGGCTTCTAAACTCCTGACAGGCTGGCTGAGAAGCCAGAAGCTTCTTTTATTTTCCTACTATTTTATTTTAGTGGTGCCTGGTTTATATTTTGAAGAATTTGGAAGGGCACAAAACTGATCCTGTACATGTTACTGAAGTAGAAATTAAGAATTGAAGCTATGAAAAGCATGAAGCAAGCATGCTGTTCATATCGGCTGTTACAGTTACATGCCTGAGTACTATACCAGATGAGGGATTTCCTGATAATGAAGTCAAAAGAGAGAAATATGACAGCACAGTTATCTTTATCTTGCTATGTGAACATACCAATTTTTGAGTAAAGACAACGTTCTGCTTTTCAGTTCTAAAGTAAGCATATCATATGGAATAAATAAGAAGAGCATTGGATAACAGACATATAATAATGTCATCACCAACAGTTGGCAGAGACATGTGTTATTTATGCAGCCCCTTTTCATCCTGGCTTCCAGTAAACAGTCAACATTAAGGCAAGACTCCACCGAAATACTTCTGAGAGGGCCTCCGTTAATATGCTCTAGATACATATCATCAATATAACATGATACTAGGCTGGAGCTTTTACAATCAGAAGAAACGAGTGGCTGGCTTGAGAGCTTTCCTTTATGAGATGTAACATAGTCGGGCATTACTAGTTACTGGGTATTACGTGGTGTGACACCCCTTTCACCAACCATATTCTGCACTGAGTAAAAAATAAAACATATCAGTCGGCAAATGGAGGACACAAATACCACCTTCATTACTCACAAGGCTGATTATGGAAAATGTGTCCTCTGAGTCTAGGCGAGTGGACACCCCACGAGGGAACCTCAGAAACAGTGACAAATACACAGTGCCAGGAGCCGTGGACCAGGGAGAGGCCCCCGAGGGGTCAGGACGGGCACAGCGCCGTTGATCTCCCGTGCGACAGTAGAGGAGTCTGGTCCACACACTGCCCGTCTCTCCTCCCAAATTCCCCAGACAGGTGAGCTCTTCAAGGAAGGGCGAAGCCAGAATGTCCCATTACTGGTAGCACGTCCCTAGGAAGGAAATCCGGGAGGCATAGAAAATGCATGAGTTAAAGTGTTATCAGAACAGGTGATTCAGGGCACTTCTTTCTGGCAAAAGCTTTTATAGCAACGGCTGCTGATGAAAGGCGCCCTCGCAATATCCATAAAATGAATGGGCGGCTTCTCTGCCCATCTCTGCGTTGTGAAAACTGCGAGGCTCACACAGTCGGCCAGAGATGCGGGCAGCCCCGAGCCGGGACCCGGAGGCACCGTCAGGCCAAAATGAAGTCTTGCTCAGCAACTGCAGGCAAGTGCCCAATCGAGACAGTGTACTTCTGCGCCCCAAGTGTGAGAACAGTGTGGGTTCAGCCTAGAAAACAAGGCTTTGTCTGCTTTTGGGGCTGTAGGGAAAGGTCAGTAATTCCCAGGGAAATGCCAGATTCTGGGCCAAAACTCTTGGTATGAGCTCTTGGTTTCACTCGCTGAAAAATGTCCCCCTGAGGTAATGAACACAGTGACTCCCGGAGCTGAGCAGAGAGGGAATTTAGAGTTCTGAAATAAAACTCATATTTGGAATAGTTGGAGGTTTTGTGGGAAATACATTCTATTTTGAATGGGAAGATAAGAAATCGAGATAGTGGCTATGTAAGGTGTACTTTTTGATGTGCTGCCAAAATATTAACCAAAGTGTGTCTTATTAAATAACTCGGCAATTTAATGGGTTAGGCTAATTAACCACAAACAATCAAGGTTTACTGACACGGTTATACCACAAACAGGGGCTGGAAAGTACGCCCACTTAGCGGTCTGAGCTGTTTCCGAGTTCAGCTTTGGCAATTTGCGAAGAGCAGAATCTCCACCTTTTGCAGTTTTCTATGGAGGGTTCCGGTGGGAGCTTGATAGAAGCAACTGAAAAGTGTAACTTTTGGCTTCTCTGTTTCTCTCGGCAAAAGGATTTAATTAAAGTCAATTCATATACATAATTTGCACATCTCTGATTGTTCTTTCCAAGCCCTTTTCAGTATTGCTTTGGCTGCTAATTGCAGCCTGCCTAAAATGGAAGGGAAAAATTTATGCAGCGAAAACATATCCTGTATTTTTCTTTACTTAATAAAAATGCAGCTGATAGACACACCTGATAATTAGAGGAGGTTGTACATATACCACGGAAGAGGCAGATTTGGATGGCAACATTCCATAAAATTAGCAAGAGTCACTATTATTACATGCTTACTGGTCCATAAAAAATGAATTTTTATTTTTTCATCTGTGGGGGTGTAATAGGCTATACTATTTCAAAATCTGGATAAGTCAAATGAACCTGAATGCCAAGTTCTTCACTAGGTAACTAGTGAATTTCTGCCAAATTTTAGTTGTCTGTGTATCTTACTCTTTGCCCCAACTGTATCCACTTAAAGGTGGACGTTTTACCGTTCATCAGTTTAAACCCTTTGCAGCTTTCTCCTGGCCACAGAATAACTCTGATAAAAGTAGATTTGGTGAAAGAATTCAAGGCCTTCCATAATCAAGCCCGAGTCTGTCTCTTCAGAAACTAGCTACTCTTGTTAGTATTTAGTCATATTTTTCCGTGAATTTTCTTTAAACCTTTATCTGGTACTTTTTCTCTTAAGCCTGTATCTTCTGGAGTTCCCCTTATCTACTATTGTTGGTTCAATCAGCTATTTACACAGTGGTGGTGAGGACAGCCTCTGAATGTCACACTTGGCTCCCTTGCTTACTAGTTGAGCTATCTTGGACAATTTTCTTAATCAGTGCTTCAGTGTTTCTATCAATAAAATGAAGCTAATAATAATAATCTTTATCTCATAGCATTGCTATGAGAATTAAGTGAAATGGGCATATGAAGTGTTTAGAACAGTATTTGTCTCATAGTGAGCATGTAGTAACTGTGAACTCTGACACTGAGGATGGTGATGATAATTATGTGACAATGATGATGAATGAAATGCTCTTCTTCAATATATACTTATTAAAATTTTACTTGTTCTAGGTCAATGCAAATACCACCTACTCTAGAAAGCCATGTCTTTCTCCCCCACACTTCTAGTTTATATATATATATTTTTTTAAAATTTTATTCTATTTTAATGGTACATTTTAGATGTACATAGTGCTAACATTCATCATAGGGGATTTGTACCTGTACATGACATATCTTGTTGCTTCTTTTTTTCCCATTCCCCTCCCCTCACCCCTCCTCCCTCCCTATTTACAAAAGCTTTGTTTCCATTTTTTCCTTCCCTAGTTTACATTTAAATTGATGTAAATACTCATAACTGCACACAGAGTAATGGTATATAAAAGAAGTTAAGTGAGACCAACTTCATAAAGAAACAGTTTTGACTGAAAATTTTGAAAGAAGTGATTAGTATAGGTTGACAAAGAATGAACAAGTCTGAGTGAGGAGGGGGATGGGGTTGTAAGAGACAGAGGAAGGCAGAGTAACTATGGGGAAAGGTCATGAGCTTTTTCGGTTTCGGTTTGGTTTGTTTTGCTTTGATTTTACCTGAAGTCACCCCAGGAGAGCTATGATTGGGGCGCTAGGGAAATGGGACAGCGTTAGTGAGCTTATCTTGAGTTATACAGTGAAATTCCCCAGTCCCTATACAGTGAAATTCCAATGAACAGACCTTAAATCTCCTGCTTTCTTCCTTTACCTATCTCTTCCCTTTACACCAGATACTTATGGGCAACAGATTTTTATAACTGTGTCTTCTTTTGTAACATATTGACATAGTTAATAGAAGGCAAATAGAGTCATCATTTTATAGAAAAGTGACCTCAAGAAATTTACAGAATTGCCCAGCTCTCAGAATAGGGGTAAGGAAGCCAGAGCATTATTTTCCAGGTCAGTGATGATTTTATCAAACAGCTGGTCTTGACATAGAACATGTGGAGCTCTCTTCAACTCTAGTGAGCTGGATGAGCCATGCTGTGGGCAGCAGTCACACAGCTGGATTCCTTAGGACTCCCTAAACTACTTCACTTGGATGTTCTTCATTTGTTAGAGTAGGATTTCTGTCCTGCCCCCAATATTTTCATGCCCCAGAGAGGTAAATCTGACCACAGCCAGGGTGGTACAGTCTCCCTGAGATGTAAGCTACGGAGACTATGTGTAGGCTAAGGAAGTTCTATTGAATTCTCTAGTTAATCTTCCTAAGGCAACCGTATTGAGTAAGTTTATTCATCTGCTGCTGAGTTATAGAAATAATTTTCTACAAGAAAACCCATATATGGGCACTCTGGGCAAATACCAACCTCTCTAATCTTTCCGTGTTCATTGGGCTTCACACTGGCTCTGCTTGCCTCTCCTCTGGATTTTAACCTTGGTTCTGAGCCTCTGTGAAAAACAGATAACTCTACAATAGATCAGAATAGAGACTCCAGAAGTAAACACACATCTACGGTCAATAATTAAATTTTGATGAGGGTGTCAAGAATATATACTGGAGAGGAGACACTCTGTTCAACAGTGTTGGGAAAACTGCATCCTTGTGCACGAGAATGAACTTAGTCCCTTATCTTACACCCTGGGTAAAAATCAACTTGAGATGGATTAAAAACTCAAACATAAACCTACAACCACAAAACGCCCAGATGAAAACATGAGGAAAGCCTCTCGATGTTGGTCTTGGCAAGACTTTTTGGATACGACACCAAAAACACAGGCAATAAAAGTATAAACAGACAGTGGGACTATATCAAATTAAAAGTTTCTGCACAGAAAACGAAAGTATCAAAATGAAAAGAGACTGTATGGAAGAAAAATATTTGCAAACCATACATCCAGCAAGGAGTTAACATAGGATTCATACAACTCAATAGGAAAACCCCCATATAATCTAATTTAAAAGCCAACAAAGAACATAAACGTTTTTTCAAAGAAGATACAAACAGCTAGTGGCTATGAAAAGCTGCTCATTGTCACCAATCATCAGAATATGCTACTTAAAATCAGTGAGATTCATATCTATTAGGATGGCATTATCAGAAAACAAACAAAAAGATGTGCTGGGAGTATAGTGCAGCAACAGATACGTGCTTAGATACACAAGGCCCTGGGTTCAATCCACAGCACCAAACCAAGAAATGAACAAAAAAGTTCAGTGTTGGCAATGATTTGTAAAAATTGGAGCCCTTTTAGACTGTTGGGAATGTAAAAGGGTGCAGTTGTTATGGAAAACAGTGTCAATATTCCTCCAAAAGGTCAAAATAGAATTATTACGTGATCCAGCAATGCTGTATTACAATATTCGGAATAGACTATATTAAAAGAAGTAACATCAAGAGGAGATCTGTACTCCCATACTCAGCAGCATGATTCACAACAGCCAAAACATGGAAGCAACTTTAATGTCTGCTAATGAATGAATGGATAAAGAAAACGTGGTCCATACATACAATGGGTTATTATCTAAACTTTCAAAAGGAAGTTCTGTTATATGGCAACAAGGATTAACCTGGAAGGCATTAAGCTAAGTGAAATGAGGGAGTCTCTGAGAGACAAATACTACATCATTCCATTTTTACAAGATCTTAAAGAGAAGCAAAAAGTAGAATGGTGGATACCATGAAGCTTGAGGTTGGAGGAGATGGGGAGATTTTGGTCAAAGTGTTCAAACTTTAATTTTAAGGTAAATTAAGCTCTGGGGCTGTAATGGACAGTATGGTGACTAGGCTTAATAATATTGTATACTTGAAATTTGCCAAGAGAGTAGATCTTAAGTATTCTACACACACACACGCACGCACACACACACACACACACACAGAGACGCACACACTCCCCAGAGTAACAACATCAAATGATGGGTATGTTAATTTGCTTGATTGTAGTAATCATTTTACACCATACGTGTATATGAAATCATTACATTGTATACTTTAAATATATACAATTTTCCTCTGTTGTTCATACCTCTATAAAGCTGGGTAAGCACCAGATGTCTTTAAAGCTAAACTAGAGGGTGCTGCCCGTTGCTAAGTATCGTGCCAGGCGTGTTGTACACAGAGGTGTCCTGATGGCCTCCCAGGTCTGTGCGACATAGCAGCTCTTACTGTGTCCTGTACCCATAAGGCAATTGAACCTTGTGGGGGACAGCACATCTCATTAGCTACTAAGTAACAGAACTGAGTTTTGAAATGTTTCTCCCAGGATGAGAAACAAAAGGAAAAATGAACATCATTTGGAAGAGCCAGAGAAATCTCTGAAAATAATCCGCTGCAGAATTCAGAAGAAAATTCTAGAAAATGACTTCTTTAGCAGGCAGGTGGAGAAGTTCAATAGATTGCAAGAAGATATGGCTCCTATCTACTGGGAAGAGAAGCCATGAAGACAACCAAGATGGACGTTTGATAGACTAAGAGGAAACCGTAACAAAATGAGACAATTAGAAGAAACCATCCAGGCACTAATATATATTTACATCTAGTTTTATACTGTACTAAATTTGCCATTGTTCTCTTTATCTGTCCTGGTGCTACAATCTCATTCTTTATTGAAATATAGTAATACATTAATATCTGTCAGAATAAGACTGACTTCACAGTTTTCCTTACATTTGTGTGATTTGTAAAAATCTCTCAGCAAAATACAAGAAAAAGAAACATCCTATTCTTATGAAGTGTACCTAGCAAAAACCTACAGGGAACATTTTAAACAGTGAAATGTGAAGAGCATGTCCTTTAAAGCCTAGGAACAAAACAAAAAGGCCAGAATACTTCTATTCAGTATAATCTAGAGGTTCTATCCGGGAAGGCAAAAAACAAATTAAAAATAAAGTCTTAAAAAGACCCAAAATGGGGCTGGGGATTTTGCTCTGTGGTTAGAGTGCTTGCTTAGCAAGCGCAAAGCCCCGAGTTCAATTCCAAGCACCAAAAAATAAAAAAGACCCCAAATTGGCAGTCTGCTTAGGTGATATGATTGAAAGCACAGCATTTAGAGGGATTCAGCAGATGAACTATTAATGAATGCTCACCCACCTTCCTGGATACAGAAGTAAAATGCAATAAACCCAAGGTTCCTATGCAATTAAGAAGGATTGCTTTAACATTTCCATTCACACTTGGGACATATACTAAAAGATACCCTTAGGGCTTGAGGCTGCGAGGAAAGTAAGAACTTTCCTTTCCTCCCAGCTGAGTTTGGGAACAACTGAAAGATGGACAAATAAGTCAGGAAGAGGGACAGTACAACATAGGCAGAGATCTAACAGAGAAGTGTAAAGACAGGGGTATCTTAGTAGTGTGCAGTAGTCTGTAATCCCAGGTCCTGAGGAGGCTGAGGCAGGACTACAAGTTCAAGGCCAGCCCAGTAAGACCCTGCTTCGAAATGAAAGAGAAAGGACTGAGGATGGACTGAGGATGTATCCTCAATCCCTAATACTACCAAAAAAAAAAAAAAAACGCATACACGCACAAAACAAAAGCAGCAAAAAGAGACAGACTGTCTCAAAGCAGAGGGAATAGAAAGTGCCAAGATTCCTAGGTGGTGAGCTAGAAGACCAGGACGGAGGCAACAGCAGCCAAATGGTCAGGGTCAAGAAGGGCAGAGAGGACGACTGAGTCAGAGTTCACTGGAGGTTAGAGAGGAAGCCAAGGAGCTGAGGTGTAGGGGCTTGGAGGCTCGGTGGTAGAGAGATGATGGAAAGGAAGTCTTCGGAGGTTTTTGAGGAAGAGAGTCACATTTGGGGCAGTCGGTGCTGAGGCTTGAAATCAAGACTTTCTGCTTGCTAAGCAAGTGCTCTACCACTGAGCTAAATCCCCAGCCCTGAGAATCACATTTTTTGGTATTAAAAGGCTCTTTCTGGGTGCCCCGAGGAGAATGAACTGTCAGGGGCAGGAGTGGAGCGGGGAGGCCAGGCAAGGAAGCTCTTGATAGAGTCCAGGTGAGAAACGGTGGTGGCTTGGTGTGGATGATAGATGTGGAAACTGTTCTATCAAACACTGAACAACGGTTCATAAGAATAGCTCATTTAAACGGGGATATATGCCAAAGAAAAAGTTAAATCATGAAAAGCTGAACACCTTAGGAAAAAGTGTTTCCCAACAGGTGACAGAGAATGAATAGCCTATTACTTAAAGAACCCGTTGCACCTGATAGGAAAACACGAACACATCCTTGTTAAAGTGCCTGCTCCCTGCTCACGTGAGCTGATTGATACCCTTTCACAAGCTTCCAAACTGGTTCTGTAAGAGGCTGATGACTTTTAAAAATCCTGGGACACCCCAAAAGAAAAGGAAAACTTTTCCAAGGGGGTTGAGTTCATGCTCTGGAAAGGAAGGTATCGCCGTTCGTATCTGAGAGGCAGATTCTCAATGCATAAGATTTTAAAAACAAACATCGACATCATATTTCAATTTCAGATCATACGAACTGACTTTTCTTTCTAGTTTTTATTACTATATTTTTAAACATCCCAAATGGAATACTTTCTGTGTAAAGAGAGAATAAACCTGAAAAGAAAAGCAAGCCCACATCGCCTGGGCCCCACCAGGCAGCAGCAGATCCTGAAGGTGGTGGAGGTGACCACAGAAGGGACAGCAGGGCCTGCCGGATGGGACAGGAACGGCGGATATGGCACTGTCCCACGGAAGAAGGCAGGGAAGAAAACAAAGAAAACAGGAATGATGGGAGTGGTGAGATAGTTAGCCAGACAGAAGTATAAACCCTCAGGAGATTCAAAGTGTTGCTATTTTTGAAAAGCAGAGTAAAAAATCACTGAAAATAAAAGTCATAGAGAAACCTGATCTTAAACACCAAACAAAGCAAGTACTTGTTCCTCTCTACAAAGAACCAGGGGGCATAATTCATACTGATCACAGTAGCATTCTTCACACTTAAAAATAGGCACAAAAGCATGGGCTTGTGGTCCCAGCACTCCGGAAAGCTAAGGCAGGGGAATCACAAGTTCAAATCCAGTTTGGATAACTTAGTGACTTACCAAGACTCTGTCTCAAAATTTTAAAAAAACGTTTAAAAGCCTAGGGAGGTAGCTCAATGCAAAGGTCCACGTTTGATCCCCAGTACTCAAAAAAAGACACAAACACAAACACATTTTTTGCATAAGTAGCTTATGAATCTACAGGCAGTTGGAGAGCTGAGTATATCTTGGATGCCAGCTCTCCACTCACTAAGGTGTGAACATCACACGTCCTTAACCCCTTTGTGCTCTGCTCTTTGTTGTGAATAACACATTTTTTAAATAAAGTGCTTAGAACAAGGTTTCAAAAAGCCTTTATTATTTAGAATTTGAATCAGGAGGTAGCAGCTTATAGAATGTTGCACTAAAAAAAGCAAGTTATTATATGCATATTGTTTTTGTATATATATTTAATTTACAAACCATGGAAGGTGTGTTGGAGAGAGAGAGTCAAAGGAAACAGAATCTTACAATTTGTCCATTAAACACCCTGCAGATCTGATCTCACCATTTAAAGGACTGGCATGAGCAGCTATGAGCATTGGTGTTTTGACCACATGCAATTGCCACAGAGTTTCTTTTTTTTCAGAGTTGGCAACTGTCCTGTCATCTGTGGAATGCAGCTTAGCCACCGTCTCTAGCTGGGGGTACAACCAGCGCTCCAGCTTTCTCTGGGCTCTTCCTTTTTGACAAAACCTAAGTCACAGACAGGCCTCGGGCTGACTCTCCCTTGTCTCTGCTCACGGCCGAGACGTGAAGTTTCCTGAAGGGCTCAGATGTGTCTGGCAGGCGGTGGGGCATTTCATGTTGGTATCTTATGAGTCTTGTCGGTCCCCACGTGCTTCAGACATCTTAAGCACCCCTGGAGTCAGAAAAGTGTTAACTCTTGGAATGAGCTGGCTTTACAGTATTTTTGGAGGGGGGGGGAGGATATATATATCTCCTTCACAAAACCCCAAACCTCTTTTGTTTTCTGAAAGAGGAAGTGTGCTTTTCAGAGCCCAGCAGTCAGGAGGTAAAGCTAGAATAACTCATTTTAGCTCCTTGGGCCTGGGCTTCCTCAACAGATGTGATAACAGAATGTAAATATTGATATCCAGCTGTCAGCCCATCGGCCTTCCTCACAGAGGTTAGAAGAACTTGGCTGCTCACGCTGCGAGCTGGCAAAGGGCAGACAGGAAATTCAGGAAAGAACATATTTATTAGATGCTTTTTCTTCTAAGTCTGAGGCTTTTAAAGAAAAACAACACAGAGGAAGCACAGAACTTCCTCCCAGACCAGGTCTTCTCTGCTGTTCGTGTCTGTCAGGGTGCCCCGGGGCTAGGCAGCGGCATTTCGAGTGGTTTCCAGCAGGCTGTGTTGGCCCTTGGTGGGCAGTGCCCTTGACCGTGAAGCCCTGAGCTTGATTTTAAGAGCTGCAGCCTGCTCGTGTCCATGCCCACGATGAGTGGAATCATTACGTACCGCAAACATTTTTAGTACATAGAATTATGAATAGTATATAATACTTTATAATGATCATAAATGATGATGTTACTGTTTATATGTTTACTGAACTTTTGTTATTTCTGAGTATGCCCTTTCTACTTACTAAAAAGAAAGGTTTACAGTAGAACACAGCACAGGGACAGCAGCCTCATACATGTCATGCTTACTGGGGCCCCGGACTGCATCAGGAGGCCACAGTGATTGCCCTCTGAGACCGTCTCAGCTTGTGGAATTGTAAGCTCTCAAATGCGCACACGGTGACACAACCAACTAAGGGTGTATTTATCAGGATGTGTCCTGGTCATTAAGCGATGAAGGACTATATCAGGGAAGAAGTGTCAGGTCACCCTGAGT